>JAIGNY010003450.1:315000-420000 GCA_020152595.1 Chiridota heheva
TACACTGTATGTATGGAGTGTGAGGAAGTGATACGTAAATTTTTGGTGGCCTTGAGATGTTCGATTTTCTAACATGTGGAAAAACCGAACATCGCTGATGTAAGGGCGCAAATCTTTCATGATGTTATATGACTAACGTGGGTTGTGACAATAACTAGCTTTAGCCTATAGGCTAAGCCTATAAAGAATAAATCAATGAAATTGCATTATTTAGAGATGTTACTATAGTGAGATAAACAATTAGGCACTAGGCCCAGGACCGTAATTCTCATCTGGAAAGCGTTGGGGAGGGGGAGGCATGGCCTCTTATCCAAAAATTGGGTGGAGAAAAGGCAAATTTTTCCTAAAATGTACTGAAGTTTTACAATTTTGATGAAAAGTGAGGGGACATATCTCCCTGTCCAGTGAAATTACGGCCCTGAGTAGACCTAATTCAACATCTTACTATAGCAAAGGCCTAGTGACGTTATTCATTATACACATCCCTCAGTAGGGTTGACATTGGGATTGCCGTACGAGGGCCAGCCATCAGTAAACGGCAGCCATCACTAACATAGTAAAATAAACGCCTCACTCAGTAGGCACTACTTGCAAGGCAACACTTGCAAACTGTATAGCAGCCATGTAGTGGCAATAGCGTATACTACGGTCATAATGTTATCTGACTATCACTAATACAGCTGGAATCAGTCCGACGGTACTACGGGGAGTACTAATCAGTCCAGTGGCATTCCCATTAATGGGAACAAATTTGTTCCCATTAATGGGAACATTTGACCAATGGTCAGCGCCATTAACACAGACACATTTTTTCAGCCTCCATACCTATAACGTACGTGCGGAACTTTAAACGGCTGGAAGAAAATTCCTAGCAATTTGGGAAATTTTGGCCTAGGCCAACAGTCAAAAATGTTATCTTACTAGAGTGATGTAACTTAGTTGAAACGTTAGGCCTAACGTTAGGTCCCCTTAAATTTGACGGTGGTCGAAATTCGGGTAACCACTGGCACTAGACCCCTTATATAACTTCTTCCTGCAAGTACAACAGTTCGGACAGATTGCCCTTGGGCTAGCGTAGGTCCTACTGCCACTGGTGTAATTATTTTCAGGGGGCACGAAAATGGCTGTGCATTTCTAATGAGGATTTGAACCAAGAACAAAGTGTTTTAGTTCCATGTCAGGGGAGGAGGAAGATGTTTGAATCCAAATCTGGGGAGCACAGGATTTGAGGAGCACTTATTCTTCTGACATATTTTAAAAGCATGTACCTGTGTACGGTACGACAACATAACTTGAGTGACAATTTTTAATGTCCTCCTCCTTCCCTACCCTCTTTCCCATTTTCCCCGGTCCTCTCCCCTTCCCATCCCCTCTAACTTCACCTGAAAATGTGTAAACCTTTATGGTCATAAAAGTTCTCTTTTCTTTTTCTTCTTAACTTTGCAGCCACGACAAATTGAACTCGGTATAATTATATTTGATAAGATTTAAAATCAAGTCTACATTATCTAAAATCACACTCAACAGTCTTCAGCGAGTCAGTGGGGAGAACCTCCATTGTTCCCCCTCCCCCTTCTTCCTTCTCCCGGACAAATTAAAAGTGCCTCTTTGTTGAAATTTTGGTAGCCTGCAAATAATATTTTTAATTGTAGCAAAGAAGGTGGAGAAGAGCACGTCAGTGTATGGCAAGGGGCTGGGTATATATCATAAGTCTGCCCTGGTCCCCATTTTAAAGATGTGAAAATAATGAAATATTGGGGTGACCCATAGCAAGGATTTTTTTCATATTTTAATTATAAGCTGAGAAAACTAGGTTGCCAGATGTGATTGCTTTGCTTTTTCAGTATGACGCTAGTATGACGTCATCACGAAAACTCTAATAAGACTCCACATAAATGAATCAAAGAGGTTATTTTTGTTTAACAATCTTGCAATTTTTTGTGGAGTGGGGGAGAGGGAATGCTGCCAATAAATAGCTTTTGTTTTCTATTAAACTGCACATTTAGCGGGCCCGTATAGCCAAGAATTTGAATTGAAACGGATGAGGGGCAGGGGAGGGGGGAGGGGACGTTCGTGTTTCGTATAAAGGGGAAAAATCTTGAAATTTCTGGTGCTTATTATATTTTAAGATTTCAAAAGGGCACATTCTCGATTTTCGGTATTTTCTTTCTTAAGTGCACGAAATTTTGGCCCCCGTGCTACCTTATAACGTTAAAACTGATTTGGCTTATAGAAGCGTAGATGAATTTCGACTACGCGCTAGAAAAATTAGGCCTTTCCGCGACAACCGCAAGTCAACTTTTGACAATGCCTTTTATCGTCATGAATCACTTTTACATAATACAAAACAAATAGATATATACAATGGTACTATATTGAGACGTTCACCTACGTTTTGTGCGTGAGTTTAATAAAGAAAAGTTGCGTTTTGTATGAGCGCCTTCGTTACTGACTTAGTTTCAAATAGCGCGTTGGATGGATGAGGGAGGGAGGGGGGGGGGGGGGGTGAATCTAGTTGGTTGAAAGTTGTCGAACAATAGACCGTCGGTGAAATTAACGTGTAGCGTTAAATAGAACAATACGCGCATTTACTGACGAACATTTTCAAAATAACAGTGCCAGCGCTCTGTGGGGATATGCACACTAACTGTGTACGCGTTCCTAAAGTGAGGGATTGGCAAAGTAATCGGAATGTCATTTCTTACGTAATTTAGATGGGTTTTTTAAGTACAAAATGTTCATCATTTCATTTGTAACTTAGCTTGAAAGATACTTTAAAGTTTCAATACGCTGATGAAATCAAAATCATAGCTCGTAAGTGCTTTTGTCAGTTTTGAGCTGGGTTTTCATTTCATGATTATGTTATGTGTTGTTGTCTGAGTGGTTTTCAACTCTAAGCTGCTAAGAGTGTATTGTGCGTTGTCTCACTCAGTATGCAAGTATTGCGTTGCAAGTAGTGCCCTACTTAGTGAGATGTTTATCTCACTATAATAGGGCCAGCCATCAGCAAACGGCAGCCATCACTAACAGTAACACGGCTGTCATCAGTCCGACGGTCAAGTACAGGGAATACTAATAATGGCCTAGGCCTAGGCCTAACATTAGGCCTACAGTCCAAATTGTTATCTGACTAGAGTGATGTAACTTAGTCGTAACGTTAACCTCCTAAAAATTCGGCGGTGCTTGAAATTTGGGTCAACCATTGGCACTAGGCCCCTTTTTCTTGCATGTACATGGGTATGTACAACAGTTCGATCGGACGGATTGCCGTAAAGCTAGCCTAAGCCTTAATGCCACGGATGGAATTATTTTTAAAAATTGGGGGTGCCAATACTAGAAGAACGTAGGCCTAGCAAAGGTTTTAATCTGGTCAATCGCCTGAAATGCATTGGCCTACGGAGAAGTCGCGTAGTGGGTCACGTTTCACTGGGCGGGGGAAACAGTGCCTCAAATCTAAGCCCTGGTAAGGGAATCCAGGGGGCGAAGAACCCGGAAGCGCTGTTTTTCACATAATTTCCATTGCAGAAAATTACCTAATATTGTGTCAAATCCATGGTCTAAGCCTTGCGTTCCTCATAATTTTGGTAGCAGAAAATTGCTTAAGATTTTGTCAAATCTAGGGACGAAGCCTTTGGAATGCTGGAAGCCGTGCATTTCTTGCGATCTTGAAAGCAGGAAAGCGCTTAAATTTAGGGGCAAAGTACCAGGATGCCCGGTGCTTCTCGTGGTCTTGATATATATACAAAATTGTTTAAAATTGTGTCAAATCTATAGGTGTGCCAAAGGCAAAGGCCGCGAAGCCCTGGTAGGGAAACCTTACGTTTTTTGATAGCCGCCAAAATTTGTTTTAAAATGTGTCAGATCTACGGGGCGAAGCTGTAGGATAGGAGCGCTGTGGCGAAGCCCCCGTAAGTCCTATACGTTTCTCGTGATTTTGATAGCAGAAAATTTGTTCGAAATTGTATGAAATCTAGAGGAAATCCTCCGGAAGCTTAGTCAGTGACACTTAGTCAGATAAACATCTGACCGTAGTATACGCTATAGTCATTACATGACTGCGACAGTATTGTACGCCACTGAATTCATGAACGGGTGATGGGATCGTGGTAAACACGCTGGCTCCAATTCTTCTTCCAAAATTGCGAAACATAGGAACCAGGACTCTTCGTAAAACAACAGAAAACTTTTTGGGACCTTCCATGATCCGTGTCTGCATTGCAGTTCTAACACATTATATTCCCCAAATATTCCCAATACTTTCTTGCAAAAGTATTCTTATCTTCAGATCTTACTGTCATAGTCCTTCTAGATTCGAATTTGTTCTTCAGAAATACTGCTTGGGAAATACTGTTCCATCAACAAAACAGGTATCCATAATTAACCCATTTTGATAAAAAATAATAATAAATATCTGCACTGCCTTCTGCGGCCTTATAAAAATCATGCCACGCGGCGGCACGTGCGTCCAGTTCGCTGGCGTCATATTCATTAGTAGGCGTATCGGTGTTGTGCACCCGTAAGGCCGTTATACACCGAACGAGACGCGGCGAGCAATTTAAAAAAATTTGAATAAAACAAAGGAAAAGATACATTTTGTCTTTTTCTTTTCAGAGAAGGATCGTCATTGCATGGCTATTCAGATCATAAATGCAAATTGTTTGGAAGGGCGTTTCTACGACCATTAAAGCTAAATTCGCATCGCGACAGAAAATCGAGCCCCACTAAAGCGAATTTCTCCAGTTTGAAGAAAAACGAATTTCTAGCAAATTTTCCAGTATCATCAGAAAGCCTCAATTGTAAACTTTATCGTGTGTTAGCAAAAAGTAAAAGCATCTTATAATATTTGTTTCCTGTGTGATTATCTAAAATATCGCCCGCCGCGTCGCGTTTGTTGTGTAACGGCTTGTACCCTAGTTAAAAATGATAAATAAAAAGTTCCAAGAGCGTGCAGTTGAACTGAAAGGAGTGTACAATATTGGCTTACATTTGTACCCATTTTTAATCATTTTAGGATTACTGGCATGTTTTAATTACTTACAAGATTAATAGCAATAACAGGAGAAAGTAACTATATATTTGTATGTGCCGTAAGTACAGTAATTACAGTGTAACAGGTGACGTGAATAGACGGTGTAGTCGGCGATTTCCACGTTAAAACAGTGAGGAAGGAACCTCACTCTGTATTGCATGTAGTGCGTGGCATGTAGGGCATACTAAGGAGATGTTATCTCACTACCGTAAGCTATGATTTTTTCGCAATTTTGATAGCAGAAAGTTTATAAATATTGTGTAAAATCTAGGGTTGACGTCCTAGCTGCCTGGTATGCGTCCAGGGGGAGAAGCCTTAGGAAGCTTAGCGTTTTGTGGCGTGATTTTGGTAACAGAAAATTGCTTTAAATTGTGTCAATTCCACACCAAAGTTAGTTAAAAGGAACAAAGATTTTGGAACGAATCTTCAAATATAGGATCCTATTGACTATCTGTCTTTTGTCATGTTACAGTAGTTGCGGTCCAGGGATGATTTTCATGTTTTTGACATGCAGATGTAAAAATAACGCTTTAAGCAGATCAGTAGGTAGATTTCAAAAGTGTGAGGTTACACGAATTTGGAGGGGCACTAAGGGGCGGTTCATTTCAATTAGAAGTGGCGCTATTTGGTCCTAGACCCCCCCTGCCAGGGCAAAGTGATCAAATTTAGCCCAATTCTGGGAGAATGCTTAGAAAAGTTTTTAGAAAATATAAAGGTTAACACAACTTGTGCAAATTTTCTGACATTTGAAGGGGCGCGCTCCGGGAGTGCAGGGATCCGCCCTAATTCTTTAATATTTTCGAATAATGGAGCCATTTTTGCACAAGTTCCTGCATCATAATCAGTAATCCATGGGTATTTTTTTTTTCTTTTTCAAAAGGAACATTTCGAAAAGGGCATTCAAGATGGGCACTTTTACTTGCAAAAAGGGCACTTTTTACTTGTAATAGGGGCACTTTTTACTTGCAATAGGGGCACTTTTGCCATTGTTTGGAAAAGTGGGGGCACGTGCCCCCAGTGCCTCTGGTTCCTATCCTCTAGCTTTAAGAGAAAACATTTATAACGTTTGTTTTGTAAATGATACAAATTGCATAAGTTGGGAATAAAAAGTATATAAAAATATACTCGCAGGACAATTTTTGCGCCCCTGTGAGCATTTGGTCCCACCTCAGCAAGCTTAACTGGATGGCAGATGCCCCTAGTCCCATGCCACAACGCAACTGGTACGGACAGGTGGGGGAACGGGAGAATATTTGGGAGGGAGCTTTTTTTCATCACAACGCCAATTTAGCTGTGTATTCGAGTATTCGGTCATTTTGAACATGCATACGGAACATCTTATCAGTGAAAACATGCAACGATTTGTACACAACTGAACACCACGCTTTAGCTAACACTGAAACAAAAACAAAAACGGTACTAAGTCATGGCAGCAGTTTTTCTGTTAAAAAACCCGTAAATTTTACGGTAACTGTATTTCCAATGTGACCGTAAATTTTAGTTTGACCGTAAATGCTGGACCGTAAGATTTTAACGAACCGTAAGTGATAGACCGTAGATTTCAAATACCGCAAATGCTGGACCGTAAAATTTGAGTAAACCGTAAATGCTGGACCATACTCTACAAGTCACCTTTTACTCTAAAACCCACCCTCCACTCAAAACACACCCTCTCTTTTAAAAACACCCTCCCTTCCCCTACCAGTTTTCCACTCACCTTCAAACCCAACTCATATACGGATATACTGTAATTAAAAATACATCTCCCACCTCATCTCAACTTGCTGTCCCTTTCTTCACTCATGGAGCTATTAACTGAAACAGTTAATAGCATCATGCTTACTATTCACCAGCTCTTTCAATCTGTCTACCAGATAACTTGACGTAATAATAACACATACAAAATCCTTAACTTTCATTTGATTAACCCCATTTAAAACAATCATGACTTGACATGTCAAGTTACAAATCCTTTTATCTACCTAATTTCCGACTGATAACTCAATGCAGATTAATATGGAATCCCTTAAAAAGCAAACTTTTGTGGATGAATGGGCAGATGTACAGGCAGACAAATGGTAACGATGGTATACACCATTCATTAACTTTGTTGGAGACAGTGTAATTAGTATTTTCAGTCTGGAGGTTTTCATGTTAAAATACAAGTTCAAACTCTTCAAATTCAAACTATTTGATCTAGTTTTCAGTCCAAAAATGAAGAGTTAAAATCAAATAGAGAAAATTAAGCCTCTCTCATTCAAAGAATTGATTACAATGAAATTACATAAGATAATAGAGAGATATGGTATGGCCATTGACAAATAATTAAGGGAGCACTGGACCGAAAAATGAGAGCGTACTTTTAGGGGTTGCTAAATATTCAAATGCTTATTTAGCACGCAACGGTATAGCAATTTTCTTGTTAATATGAATATTAAAGGACCTTTGCCCTCACGTCATTTGTGGGTTATGGAAGCATGAAGTTTATAAATCTGTTGTGGATGATATGTCTTTAAAAATTGCAAAATCGAGTGCCCTCACTTTTCAGTCAAGTGCTGCTTTTAAAAAAGCAGTGAAAAGACCATTTTCGAACAGATTTTGAAATGTTTTTGAAGTAAATAACGCTGTCAGTACATGTTCATAACCCCTTTAATCCTTTTGAAATGGCTAACTCTGTTCAACAAAGAAATGTTTCCATGAATTATCATTATGATGAGACTGTACAATAAGGAAATAGATTTGTTTCTTTTATTGTCCTCAATCATATAAAAGATTATGAAAATTCATGGGAATAATCCTGTAACGAGTTAAGACTCTCTATACAATCCACTCACTGTGGAAGTTTGTTATGGTACTGGCCAAGGCAAGTACTTTAACTCTACTTAACTTTTGAAATTCAGGAACAAAATTATGGTCGGTTTAAATGTTTGTGACTTCTCAGACTCCCTTCGTAATTCAATTGGGATACCTTTCAAGAAATTTTTTAGGGATTTTAAAATAACCCTAACAGTAACATTTTATTTCCTAATAGAATTATTCCACTAAACCAAAAAGTTGTCATATTTTTTCTACATTTTTATTTAACCTAGGCCTAGTAGGCATATTCCCCACAGTAGGTCTAACGTTAGCCTTGGCCTACCTCGAAATTTGTTAGGACAAGCGTTAGGGCATCTTCGAGATTTGGCCAAAAATCGATTAAAATTCTTCATACGTACGCCAGAACCCATGTATACTGAGCATAGACAGACCTATTCTATGGTGAAATCGATAATGGCAACGTCTAAAAGTTATGCCAATTTAATTCTAAATCATCTCGCAGAACTGGAACAACGCAAGCTTGAAGATAGAGACAAAATGATTCAACGTTAATTCTGTAATTTATGACTTTTGTTTTTAATGATAATGGTTCCGTTCATCCAAAAAATAAAAAAAAAAAAATCAACTGGTTTTCATGTCTGCACAATGCCATTTACGTTAATCTAAACGGAAATGTTAAAACGGCAATTTTCAGTGCAATTAAAAATATTTTTAAAACTCCCTCTCTATCGCATCTTGTCGTTTTCTACGCCGAAACAAGTATGGCGTCCATAAATGAATTAGAATTTTTTTGTACAGAAGTTTTGGCTATCGGCATATACGTGGTATAGGGCGAATGACGTCACGCTCTTTAATAAAAGTTTGTTGTTTCAGTGATGTTACATATCCGTGTATAATGGCCCATAGCACTGTATTAACATGGTGGCTCACAAGTTTTGCACTGGATATGTTCCGTAAAGCACCCTTGCTTTTACAATGTAGCCTTGTTGGTACTTCGTTGAGGCGAAGGGTGGAGTTCGTGGATCTACATGTAGGCCTAAACTATTTGCTTGTTCAAATTAAAATATGAGTAGCTCTTCTAAGTATAGAAATATACTTTTGTTAAGTGTCTACACAATTGTCCAGATATAAGTTTATTGTTTTTGTTTTAAATTGTTTTAAAAACTTTATAGCATTTGAGAAGTTGTTCTGGAAATTCCCAGAGGAAGAGTATCCTTGCAGTCCTAGCTGATAAACTTAAAGACAATCAACGATGAAAAAAGCCAACACTTTATAATGGTGTCTCTTATGGTGACGATTCACATTGACTGATTGACAGGTATACTTCCTTAGATTTACTTCCATCGATTTGTATCGTAAAGCAACAGAGCATCATGTATCACAGTATTTTTTTCTCTGTTATTTTTTAATCATTGATTTTTAATCATATTTGATATATGTGCATCACATTTCCAGCTTTGAAATTATAATTTTTAAATTATTGAACTTTTTTAAAGTATTGTAAAGATAAAGTTTCTTCATACATCTATGCAAGATTGATTAACTATTTATTAATTAAAAAATTCCATAATAAGAAGGCTTATACATAAGGACATAGCAGAAATGTTGTTTTAATTTTAAAGCTGGTAAATTATTTTTGCCTGAGGTACATTAATGTGAATTTTAATTGATTTATGCAGATTTTTAAGGTATGTGTTGAAAATAATGAGGAAATATTCAAATTTCATAGCTAGTAAAACTGATCATACAATTTTGATGACTGTAAAGAAATAGTCTGTTTGTTTGCTATTCAAATTGACTTGTTTGGACTAAAATGCACTTTCATTTAACTGGTCGATATGATTTAACTCACAAGGGCCATTCTCTAACAGGCCTGAGGCTGTTACTTATGTGACAATTTGCGAAATGGGTCTAGCAAATTTCTGGGAGACCAACATGGTCTGCTAGGGCCATTCTCCAGCCCGTTACATGTGTGACATACTGTATAATGGTCAATTTGCTGGAATTTACTCATGTTTACTCATGCTTAGGGAGTAGTTTTGTTTTCTTTAATGATTAAGAGGATTTCTTAACGTGTTTACTGACAGGGGTGAGGGACATGTAACAACAAGATTATATAACGCGTTTACCATCGATTCTGAGAGGAATGTCGGCGCTGCTCGGCAGTACAAGAAACGGGTACCGAACAAAAGACGCGCTTAACGCAGTAAGTGCGTTAAAATTTTGCGCTAATCGCGATAAGCGTGGGGTAATTTTAACCGTTGCTGAATGTATAGTGCTGCTCAGCTAAAACGTAAAAGATTTCTTATACCAACTATGGGTTAAAAACTTGGGCAAAAATATTGCCAATGTTTAACAGCTGTTGAAAGACTTTTAAAGCAATTAAAAACCATGAAAACAAAATATAAATTATATTAATATTTATGATATATCTGTGACATATTGGTTCCACATTCCCACATTTTCCCCATCATGTCGACCCATTGTTTTTCAATCCTTGTTGACACTACTTTAAACGACATTATCTAATTTTTGCAAATTGGGTTTTAATGTTAACTACATCCCTACTTCAATCTTTAAAAATGTGAAAAGAAAAACAGAAATTATTTGAGCTGTGCCACCTCTTATACACCACACATTGCATAAATTAAATTCTTCAAAAGTTTGATGAATAACAACTTAGACTAAGGTCATGTTTTTTTCTTCTTTAGACAACAGTGATATAGAATTAAAAACTCTTTCAGGTGGTCAATGGGCCTAGTATGTTAATATATCTTTAGAAATACATTATATTTAAAGTTACATTTCTTTCCAACAAGAATGCTCTTTGGATACTAAAGATAGTTTATCACATTGTAGGAAAACTGCTATTTTCCTATGTGAGATGTGTGCTTTAATTAATTCCCAAATTTATGCATAAAACTGATAGCGATTCATAGAGCCGTATTTTTCCAAAGAGCTTAAGCTTTTGATTTTTCTCAGTTTGAACCATTTTCTATCAGTCTAGACATGGTAGTTGATGGTCATCTGTTTGATGTACGTTGTGTATCTTGTGACAATTTAAATTAATGTATTCTCTCTTGCTCGTGACCTTTGAGATTACAGGGGATGTCGTACATCACAGTTGGAAGGCTATGAGGGACAAAAAGTTACAAAAGAAATGAGCAAAAATATGTGAGGGACAAGGGGAAACACTATAAATGGGGACACCAGGAAAGATAAAAATGAGGGACAAGAAATCTTATTAAAATGGGTACTAGTAAGAAATAGTTAAACAATACTTGAGTAAAGAAATAAGTTAAGTTTTACCCTATATAAATGGAAGGTATTTTATGCACTGGGTCACTTCAAGATTGTCAGTTTTCAGCTCAGTACTGGTCAGTTCTCATCAGTTGTTAGTCGCTTCATGTCATCTGTAGCTGTCTAGCAGTAAGTACACTTATATATCACGCCTGTACATAGTGTGTATGGAGTAGAATTAGAGAGAAAGAAGTTCATGAAGTTGACTTTTTCGGCGTTTCATTTACAAAGTTAAATTTAAAACGAACCCATTCGGCACACACGGTACAACATATTAAGCAAAGCCCGAACAAAAATAAACAGTAAAAGTTTTCATTGAATTATCACATTTAGATATTGATGTCGCCCATCATCCCATAGTGCGCATACTTGGACCACTACAACTAATCGATAACACAAGACTGGAGAAAAAAAAAGCCGACTAGAATGGACAGCCGGGTGAAGAGGGGGAAATCAATCAACGTCAACGATGTCCAAGTTCGTTCGACCTGATGATGATGTCATAATTAAAGGTATAAAGGCTGTGTAGAGGTCATCATAGTAGCACAAATTTCATCAAAATCTTTTTAACATTGATAACATTTTTAAATCCCAGGGATCAATTTGCATATTAAATGCAAATGTTATGGTGTATTACAGAGCGACCATGGTATTTTCTTTTACGTTTTTTTTTATATAAATATTTCATAATTCTTTAAGTTTGAATTGGTGCAACAAATTCTAACTGAAAGTTTTTGATGTCTTTTCCACACTCTAATAAAATTCTAGTAGAAATATACTTTCCTAGAGATGTAGGAAAGAAACTAAAAGAAGGTTGAGAAAGATTGTGAGCTGTTCGACTAGGCCCCAGTCATACATCATACATTTTGCATGAATCAAAAACTGATAATTAAGTGGTAATGAAGGTCAGCTTTCCGCACAGTCCAGTTGTCGCCAGATATTGAATGGGTAAAGTCACTTTAGCATACAAGCCGATAGACGAGTCTGCAGTGCTCAACTGCCCAATATCACACGGCAGCAGGATGGTACGGAGAGATGGCAGGATGGCTGAAGTCCATTGTTACTATTCATGCTCATCTTTCATATTTGAAATTCACCAGCAAAGAAAATTTTAAGAGGGAATGCCTTTCTTTAAAAGTTAAAATTTTAATACTAGGAAAAAGTTGATTAACCTTCTATGATGTTTTCATATTCATGGTTACAAATTTAAAACTATATGCCATATGCACAATAAGCACCTTTGTTTAACAGGCATAGATTGTCTTATGCTTACATCATACACATGCTGCACACATCACTTTTATTGATCTGTTTATGTTCAATTTCAAATTTGCAAAGGCTCCAATATAAAAACAACTTCAAATTGAATTATTTGAAAAGAAGTGTGTACACGCATTGTGATTTATATCCGGTTTACATAGAAAACTTAAGCTGAAGATTTCTCAGTAGGAATGTTACCTTACCTTTCAGCTTAATTCGACATAGGAGATTACGAATTTGTTTTGAAAATAAAAGGCAAATTTTGTTAAAAAAATATTTTTACTTTATTTCAGCGTGTGTCTGCTTTTTGTATACATACTCCACACAACAAATATGTATATCGAAATGTGTCTTATGAAATTCAGTGTTGCACACTGTGCGTATGGTTACTCAAATTCTACACAAATTTGGAGTTCATTGGTATTCAATACATGCAACCAAGCAAGTTATTCTGATTGGTGAAGTCTAGATTTGATTATTCCTTGTTTTTCCTAGCAATTTCAATATGTTTATTCATTTCACCAACTTGACAATGGCCATATATCAAGGAATAATTAGGGAAGTGCCATTTCTAAATGGCACTTTCCTGGAATAATGGACTGCAAATTAGAGGTGTATCCCCTCTCAACCAATCACATTGCAGGAAACAAACTTAGGGGTGCATGACAACTTTCATTAGTCACAACTCAGTCAGTCAGAGCAACAAGCTAGATTTATATATTTGCTGTTTTCATAGATTTTTCACGAGCATGGGCAACCATAAACAGGAATGAATCTTGCTGCAAAAGCAAACACCCATCTGCAAATTAGAGGTGTATCCCCTCTCAACCAATCACATTGCAGGAAACAAACTTAGGGGTGCATGACAACTTTAATCAGTCACAACTCAGTCAGTTAGAGCAACACGTTAGATTGATATGTTTGCTGTTTTCATAGATTTTTCACAAACATGGGCAACCATAAACAGGAATTGTAACTTGCTGCAAAAGCAAACACCCATCTGTATGCCAGTGTCGCATCTTCGCAGTTTTGTTAAGGAAGACGCAAGCTTCTTGTGAAGGCATTTGAGGTAATCAAATTTTATTATGTTTGATACATCCAGTAATTATTTTGCAGCTTTCTGGATCAGAAATCATGAATCCATACAAGTTTAACACCTAGTAATAGCTTAAAAGTGTATCACACCTTTTTTGGAAGATAGACAATAGTGTATCCTAACCTTAAAAACAACAAAGACGGCAAATTTTGACCCCTTAATGAATCCAGTTCAGAAGAATTCTTTGTCGTGTCAAAATTTTGCTTTAAAAATATACATGTTTGAGAAAATATATATATTGGGGAATCTTTGCCTAATAGAATTGGTGAATCATCACCTGAGCAAAAATTAATAAAAGGGTTAAGGCTTGAAGAAGGAATGTACTAAATATATAAGTTTGGCAATTGACTGCTGCATCAATTTGTTGCTTGGAAAGTGAGGTAGCATCTCACTATTTTAAATACAAGTGGAGGTTGGTTTTTCCTCTTTCTGCAATAATATCAGTGTTCTTTTTGGCATGTAGTTTGTTTATTTATTAAAGGTATTATTATGGACAGAGACAGCATTAACTGTTGTTTTAATATCCACTAAAACACACAAAGCAAAAATGTAATCAAAATTGTTTAATCATTTGCCATTTTACAGCTTTTTAAGATTTTTGTGCAAATATGGAAAAATTGTTGTTACTCTTGTTATGTGTCAACAGCACAGCCTCTTTTTCTTATGTATATTCATTGTTTTGAACCTCTGACATTTCTCTTTGAAAAAGGGAAGATAATTCTAATAAAGATTAACAATACCTCCCAACCAACCTCAATCTGGAGATTTTAAACATTTTCAAAGTCTCAAATTAGGTGAAGAAAAATAACAA
Organism: Chiridota heheva; assembly: GCA_020152595.1. Taxonomy (NCBI): domain Eukaryota; kingdom Metazoa; phylum Echinodermata; class Holothuroidea; order Apodida; family Chiridotidae; genus Chiridota; species Chiridota heheva. Next base: position 329,314 of record JAIGNY010003450.1, read on the forward strand.
AAGTATTTTGAAATATTGTTTTGTTCATGCATCACATTTTTCAATATATCACGAAATTTCTAACCTTTGATTACTCATGACTTGAAAACTATGTGCTATTTTCAAAATTCAGAGATTATTCAACCAGGGATTTGCCATGATTTTAAAGTCAGAATTGAATGTTCTTTTCGCTACACGATTGAAAGAAACCTGTACCTGTTCAAAGACCTTAAATATATCATAAACATGCAAATTTATATTACCAAACAATTGTGCCAAGGTTCAGCTAGTAACATATGTGCCTTATTGTCTGTTCTGTGTTGAAAAGTGTTTTCTTTGCAGATATTGGAATAAAAAGAATTAAGTTAACTAAAACCTATTTTTTCGATTTTATTCGATAGGAAGGAGTTCCTTTAGTAAACAATTATGCATCACAAAGACCATTCGTTTGGTAAATTTGCTTAAATCTATGTATTTTACATGTGAGTCCCTAGCTCTTCCAGTGAAAAATAAAAAAAGACGTGGCTTTCCCTTCTGTCAAAATATCAAAATTCTATTCTTATCATTTCATGGATTATAAATTTCCTATTATGAACCCTGCTGCTGTACCAATTGTTTGAACATCATTTCATGGATTATAAATTTATGGTTCAGATATGATAGGCATTATGATGGTGTGTGTGTTTATCTGTGTGTGTCCTTTTAAACACAAACAAGAACTATACATTTGATTCATGTCATATCTGATACGGGTTATGGTCTACTTTTATGCTATAATTTTGGTAGCGATGTCATGAATGTTAATGAGTAGGCAGGCCTGGCAGGGCTTTATGTAAATTCTTGAAATATTGATAAATGTTTAACTGTGTTTTGCTTCATACTTGTAAGATAATGTTGTTAGTTATTATGCATATGTTAATGTTGTAAACAAGTTCTATTTTATTGATAAAATGATGGGCATGGCTTATGAATATGCAATGACACTTAATATAAAACTTGCAAATCAACCAGCATAAAATAATGCATTGGAACCACTAAACATTTGCTTTAGCTCTACATTCTTTTACTCAGCTGTGACCCTTTTTTGCACCCAAGCACTTCCTCTTTCAATCCCACAGCTTCCTGGCTTTTAGTCTCCGTGTTTCTCTCAGTCTCTTCCTATTTTTTTTCTTTCTACCTCTGGAAATGATCTAACCTCTCAGGCACAATTTGACCCTTGCTGTTGTGGTGCCGTTAAGCCCTCATCAAACAAACAAACAATAATGTGTGTGTCCTACCTGAACTTCTTCCCAAGTAAAGCATTTTTTTCACTCCCTAGTCATAACCCATGTTCTTCAGTATAAAATTGCTGCTCCTTATACTCTTCTATTAATATTATCAAAGGTATCAACTCATATTGATACTTTATTAAAATCACAAATGTTTCATGCTTCAATTATTGAGTTTGAGAAACATTTGCAGAAGTGCTTTTTTACGGATTTTTATTTGCATAGGAAATGGTGTTGCAGATGCAAACAGGCTTGCGTTCTTCATTGACAGTACATCAATCAATGGCAGAATCACCTAATGTTTTGCTTCAGTGGCGATGATGTTTGCATCATTTTGTAACTATAATCTTGAATATCCTGTTGGTATAGCCATCATATGAAAATTCATTCAAAAGGTGAGAATATATGGTTCCTAAAAATCAATTTGGTAAAATTACCAGATTAATACTGTCAATATTGCAAATGATAATGAATTCAAAATTCTCCATTGAATAATATTTAACGACATTCCACACTGCGCAAAGATTAAAGCAGATGAGAATAGCACAAAACACATGTAACATTATTAATGGTTATATATTTCAGAGATTTGTCTCCTGCTTATACCATCAGAAAATGTGGAATATTTTAGGTCTTAAAATTTTAAGGTTGAATTTTTGGGCTATTATGGTTTGTTTTGCATTTTGAAGCTACTTTATTTTTGCCCTCTCCGTACTTGTTAAAAAAGATATACATGTGTCTATACTATCACACAATATGGAACGGTTGGAGCAGATCAAGCCACCCCCCCCCCCTCCTTCCCCACCAATGCGGTCGAGCTGCTGTGTCAAATGTGGTACTGCTAACATCGTGGGCCTCTGGCTAGACCTATAAGGCGATGCCTTGGTTGAAGTCACGGGGGCGAAGGCCCCAGAAACTCCAAAAAAAAATTGTTTTTGATGTTCCAAAATGGCTGAAAATCAATACAAAGTTTGATTGATGAAAGGAAGACAATTTTTATTCTAATGTTAAAATCTACTCATATAATCATTTGAATTACCATTTCTAAACAGGCAGAAGGAAAATTGTCCCATTCCTGCAAATTGAGTCAACGCGGGCAAAATTGTGGGGTTCATGGGAGAAGCCTTGCAATTAGCTTGGGTCCAAGGGCCAAACCCCGGACGCTCTGAAGATTTCTAAATTTGTATGTACCACAATCGTTTAAAATCAACACATGTAAGTGTAAAGAAAATGTAAGTGATGAAATGAAGACAATTATATATTAGTTCAAAGAAATATTTTCAAGGGTTTTGACGTTCGTTCGTCCCGTGGACCACTTAAATGGATCTTCTTCTCATAGATCCCTACTTTTTCTTCGACCCCGGACCCCACGATTTACATGTGGGAACTCTGCGTTGATTTTCAGCCATTTTGGGGGAATGAAAAACAAGAAATCTTCAGACCAGGGCTTCATCCATGAACCTGAGTTTCCTCAATTTCAGGAGAAATTTCTTCTACTGCCCTATGCTTGTTTAGAAATGGTAACCTAAATGCATATCCAGTTCTCCAAGTAGATTTTAACATTTGAATTTGATAGTCTTTTTTCATCAATACATTTTGAATTTGTGTGATTTTAAAACATTGTGGGGCATCATAATCAAGAAATCTTCACCCCTGGACCCAAGTTTCCAAGCAGGAGCGTATAAAAATCGGATCTAGGGGGCCAAAGCCCCAAAAAAATTATTGGGAGGGGGAAAGCACCATTTTGGTTCTTCAATAATGAATTAATTTTGACTAGTCCATTCAGCCATTCAGATTCCATGGCATATTTTTTTACTGAATATCTTCAATTTTGGGGAAATTTGCTTCCATTTTGGGGAATTTCCTTCATTTTCTGAAACTTTCTGAGAAGTTTCTATCAATTTTTGTATTTTTGTTTTATTTTTTTTTTTACGCAATTGTTTTCATACTTGGAGGAGTTTTCTTCAATTTTCGGGAAATTTCCTACATTTTCGTAAAATCTGCTTCAATGTTCGTGCAATTTCCTTTATTTTGGAGAATTTTTCAGAAGTTGTCATCAATTTTCCTAAAATTTGCTTTAAATTTTGTGCAATTTAATTCTTTTCGGGATATTTACTTCAATTTACGAAAAATTTAATTTATTTTAAGAAAATTATCTTCAAATTCCTTTTAATTTCATGAAATTTGCTTCAATTTTTGTGTAACTGCCTTAATTTTTGTGAAATGTGCATTAAATGTTATGTAATGTTCTTCATTTTTCAATGTTTATAAAATATCCTTATTTTCGTGGAATTTACCTTAATTTTTGTGCAATTTCCTTTATTTTCGTAAAATTTGCTTCAATTTTTGTTGAATTTTTTTTTTTTTTTTTTTTCAATTTTGGGAAAATCTTTCATTTTGCGACCATCAAATGGTGCCAAATTTTACCAATGTTTTCAATAACCCCTCTTCTTGACAAATAGTTTTTGGACCGTGATAAGAGACATACATTTTGGTACTAAGGTTTGTTGAGGCAAATGATAAAATCTGGCCCCAATATCGAATACGTTCCTGCGGCACTGCTTCCAAGGCTTCGCCCATGAACTCCACAATATTCCCCAAGTCTTCTCAATTTGTAGGCAAGTTCTGCAAATACTTATCTGAATAGATTTAACATTCATTTTCAATATTTTTCCTGTTTTTAGATCTCAATACAATATTCAATGTTATTTTACTTTTCAGATTTTATGTGCAGATCAACCCAGGGCCAGAGAAAGGGTAAAAACAGAAAGAAGAAAAAGAAAGAGGTATTGAAGCATTCGCATTAACTAAGTTTACATACAAATTAAACTACCTAGTGCTCCCACTCTGTCCCTGTCTAAAACTGAAATTGTGTGTATTTTTTACCAAGGAATTTAAAATTAACATGAACAAATTAGATAAGAACAAAAATTAGCATTAAGGTAATACTGCAGTTACTATACTTTCATCAGCTTCACTCCACAAAGTTTGCTGATTTTAGGTATAAGAAACACCACAATTTAGTTCACTTCATAAATCATTTGCGAAGTATTTTACCTAACAATTACTGAAAAAGTGCATAGTTCTTAATAAATTTGCTATGAAGAATTAATTACCTCAGCATGGAATGAAAATTTATTACAATTTAAGTTTTAATATCATGGTTTTATGCAAGTTACTGTCAGGTACCCTGTTAATACAACTCACAGCAATATTTTCTTTTTCATTGTATACAAATATTATTAACATATATTTCACTTGTTTAAATTTGTGTTAGACTATCATTATGATATATGCAATGAGTTTTATTAAGGTTAGCTGTCTTATTGAAGTATAAATACATTGCTTTAAGGCTATAACCTTTTCATGGGCTGTCATTAAACGAACTCTTAAAATTAGTTTACATTAAACATTACAGCTATTTGATTGTTCTTTTCAAAAAGATGTTCAAGAAGAAATATGAAAAGTATTTGACACATTGAAAGATGAACAGCACTTAAATCAGAGAACCTTTAATTAATATGGTTCATTTCATCAGGCTGACAATAGGTTAATTCAGTGAATGCAATTATTTCAGTAACTTTAACTTAGCTTGTTAATAGAAAATTGAAGTAGGCCTACAGCTATTAAAACAAATATGTTGTAAGTGAATAATTTTACACTTCATGTAAAATAATAGTTCATTTATACACGGAGTTGCCGGTAGAAAAAGCAACTCCCTAATTAATATCATTATGATATATTCAAGATTATGAAGAAATAAGTATATCTTTGTTTTCATGTGGCTCCAAACTTTATCGGTCCAGATGCCAAATGAGTGTCAATGGTGACAGAGCGATTTTGCTAACAAGCTGATATAGGCTTTAATACAGATACTTTTTTTGTCTATATTATTATGACATCAACCTCGGCTGAAATGTTTCTCAATTAATTTTCTTTTTAACGGTAGGCTTATCAAATCTGCTTCATATCGTGGTTCAACTTCAAAAAAATTGATTCAATAAAACAAGCCCAATGCAAATCAGCTGTTAAGCTTCGCCTAAACATAATGCTAAACGTGTTTTTTTTTTTTTCCATTTACAATTTCACAAATATTTGTAGTCTTCTAAATATATTAGCCTATAATTATTTTTTTAATTTCTGCATTATTTGTTAAACAACCTGTAAACTTTAGAAAGCTTAATCTTTACATTGTTCCATATTGGATAGTAAGTTGTAATGTTGTATACAGTATTTCAAACTCAATCCAATGGGTAATACATAGGCATACAATATGTGATTTAGAGACTGCCAATAGGTGTGTGTGTGTGTTTGCAAAGGCATGTTTATTTGGAATAAAAGTGACGGTATGTAGTTTCATTAACTATATACTGTACAATAATAACAAGTTTTCAAAAGTTGTTGCCTGCATTGAGAATTACAACATTTTTTTTTTTTTTTAAAGGTTGATGGCCACTGTTATTAAAACAAAATTGTTAAGTATAACTTAGCATAAAATGAATTAGAGGTAATACGTAAACGCCACAACATAGTGCATTTGTTGTGCACGATTTTGTTTTTTAATTAATGTATTTTAGTTTAACTCAGCACGTATTTTGGCAATCATGTCTGTTTCTTGCAGAAAAAGGCCAGACTTGAACAATTATTTGTCTGGAATAACCCATCTTGTTTTAACAATGTACATCGGTAGGTAGGCAACATTTTTTTGTAAAGGATGGCCTAATCTCCGCAAGAAATAAATTATCAGATCTTTACATACATCTCGTATTTGACTAAATTTAATTACTGAAGGGTACAATTTTAATGCCGATGTAATGTACATGTGTGTAATGTATGTATTTACATGCTTAATTAAAAACAGGGTTTTGCATGTAGACTTTGAGTTTCCATAATAGTCTATGAAGATCACTTCAGTGGCTAGGCCTATAGCATATTATTAGTCAGATAACATATGACTGTGTACTAGGCCTATAACCATATGCATCGGATGATTGCAAGTAGCGTGAAGCATGTAGGCATGATACTGAGTGAGATGTTTATCTCAATATAGCCTAGCATAGGCCTACGTTACTTATCATACACATCCCTAAGTACGGTTGACATTCGGATTGCCGTACTAGAGCCAGCCATCAGTAAACGGCAGCCATCACTAAGAGTAACACGGCTGGCATCAGTCCGACGAAGTACGGGGAATACTAACATAGGCCTAAGGTCTAACGTTAGGCAGTCAAAAATGTTATCTGCCTAGAGGCCCCCGAAAATTCGGCGATGATCGAAATTTGGGTCAACCATTGGCTATGCTAGGCCTCTTATACAACTTTTTCCTGCATGTACAAAGGTTCGATTGGACGGATTGTCCTAGGGCTAGCCTAGGCCCTACTGACATTAGTATAATTATTTTCAGGGTGCACGAAAATGGTGGTGCATAAAAGTCGGGGGTGTACGAAAATTGGAGGTGCCTATACTAGTAAAACGTAGGCCTTACAAAGGTTTTAGTCTGGTCAATCGTCGGAAATACATTGGCTTGTGGAGCTTATGGAGCAGTCGCCTGGTTGGTCACGTTTCACTGGGGCTAGGGAATTTAAAACAGTGCTTTAAATCTAGCCTGAGAGTTCAAGCCCTGGTAAGGGGTTTAGAAGGCAAAGACCCCGGAAGCTCTGTTTTCACGTGATTTCCATTGCAGAATATTACTTAATATTGTGTCAAATCCAGGGTCTAAGCCTTGAGTGCCTCAGAATTTTGGTAGCAGAAAATTGCTTAATATTGTGTCAAATTTAGGGACGAAGTCCCTAGAAGGCTGGAAGCCCTGCAGTTCTCGCAATCTTGAAGACAGGAAACTGTTTAATATTGTATCAGCTCCAAGGGTAAAATCCTGGTAGAGGCAAGGAGGCGAAGCTCCCGGGAGCATACTCGTTTCTCGTGATTTTAATATCAGAAAATCGCTTAAAATGTGTCAAATCTAGGGGCGAAGCACCAGGAAGCCCGGCTTTTTTGCTACCAAATCACATGACTTGTCTTTCTCCTTAAAAATTTGCTCCAGCAAATCATAACCACAAACTTACTGTAGCAAATAGTGAAACCACTTTATCTTAATCAAAATAACCACACAAAAAGGACTTCATCCATTGCTAATATGATACTCAGCACCAACTTCCACAACAACTAAGGTTTTCAGAATTAAGAAAATAAAGAGGAAAAGTCTGACCCAACCTGGCTATGTATCAGGTCGGGTATGACTGTTTGAAACTTTAAGGAGCAGAACAACTAATGTTTCGCAGAACGCTAGGCTTCCTGAGGCTGCTCCCCCTGGACGCTAACCGGACAACTGTATACTTTACAGAAAATTTAGAAGTTTTTGCTATCAAAGTCTATAGAATTGACACAATTTTAAACAATTTATTTGACATCAAAATCACGAGAAGTGCATAAATTAACTTTACGGGTACACAAGTGAAGTATTCAACTACGCTTACAAATGTTGGCTACCTTAATACACAAAAGAGAAAGAATTCTGACGTAAATTACATTAGGGGCTTGGTGAAACTGTACTGTAAAGTAATGTACACCCTTAAGCCTATTAAAAAGACGAACATACAGCAATAAGCAATGTTCAAGCTGTGCAGTCTCATATAGCTGTATGGAGACGCTAAGGGAAACTAAGAAGGAAAAGAAATTTTAAAAAACAGTACGCCGATGAAGCAAAGCCATCATGTGGTAAGTGGCTTTTAACAATCTTCTTACAGCATGGAGATCTAGTCACATATCTCCATGGTTACAGGTAAGTACAGTGACTACACCGAAGAGCTTAAACTGGAAAAAGATGACTTATAGACAGCTTCTATTTTCAAAATGGATTTCTATTGTAAAAGTGTACTGGAATAAAGTCTTCACATTGCCATTAAACTCCTTTTTGGGTAGTTAAAAAAAAACTCTGTACCAGAATAGCTAGCTAAATTTTTGTTTGCTATTCTGTATTAAGTACCAAAAAAGGAGTATAATGGTAATGGCTTTAACCAAGTTCATTTTGACAATAGAAGCTGTTTATATTGAAGTGCGTTGATTATCTTAAAACAAATCAATAAAAAAACAATTAATAAGATCGCTCTAATAACATTAATAAAGAAAATAAGTGTTAATAACTCATGATGAGATTGACCAATTAGCATAAAATTTCGACAAATTTAAGATTGTCAAAAATTAAACACAAAATGTTTGTTGATTAGCGATAGACCTCACTGTTAGACTTTTATGCAGTCGTCAAATTTTGCCAAAATTCAGTATGCTGTAATTGGAAAGTGGAGGAGGAATTTTGAATATAAACCTAATATTCGGAAAAATAACTAAATTATCTCTATTTTGAGCTGATTTTTTGACATTTTTGATGCTTAGACTAGACATTATTCAGAAAAATTCTTACCGGTACTTTTAAAATTTATATTTAAACACAGGTAATTTAACAGTAAAACTGTATAACATAGTTATAAAGCACACTGGTATTCAATTACAAATTTGTCTTTACCTCTGCAAATAATTTGACTGATGTAATATTTTTGGATGGGACTTTGACTGACAAAAGGCTACCAATTTTGAAAAATACGAACTCTAATACTTCCGGCAAGAAATGAAAGGAAAATGGCTTTTATTGTTATAAACCATCTTCCACATTCATAAACCTGACATCGTTTTTAGATTACCTAATATTCTGTTATCATGTTTTTCTGTTGCTTTCTTTTATTCCATAAGAGTTGTTAAAAATATTTACAGGGAGTAATAAGCAAGCAATGCTTTGAAAAAATAGAGAAAAACGATATTGTGTTAGTGTAGAATTTTGCTCAAAGGGAGGAAATATACACAATAGGTAGGCTGTAAAACGTAGATAAGTACAGTTTTGCTAACGACCCATACCCTAACACCATAGTTACCACAATATTCTTATCGTATGTTGTAACTTAACGTTAGGCTGCCTGTGGCCGGTGTCAAAGTAAATTTTGCCCCCGGTAAATTTTGGTCCCCCAGCCCTTATTTCCTATAAAATTTGCTCCCCCCCCTGACAATTACGCCGTAGCCATCCAGTAAATTTGGTCCCCCATCATAGTAAAAATGGTCCGTCAATAAAAATTTGGGACCATGCTTTTTCTTTTCTAGGAAATTTTGGTCCCCAAACCATAAAGCCGTAGCCATCCAGTAAATTTGGTCCTCAATCATAAAAAAAAACACCTCAATACAGGATGCAATTTCATAGAGGCTACAACTTTGATGACCGACGATGATGCGAGGTGTTTTGAAAACAAATACAAAACAGATTTTCAAAGCTTAAGTTTGAATTGCCTACATTTGCTTGAGGTGAGACAAATAAGAAACTTATATGAGAGTTGTGTTAGTATTGTCATACCTTAAAAATTCAGATTTGATCTCATGAGAGTTTGCTTTATTACGCAGCATGAGTTATCAGATTATATTGTGATTAGTATCCAGTCTTTGCTGCTGACCTCTTTGCGTAAGGGTGTTGCCGAATTTTATCCATGGATTAATTTCTGTGAGAAAAAAACAGTACATTGTTCGTGGTCAAATTTCACGAGTACAGCGGCGCTGAATTCCGTACATAAACACTTCTAATTTCGATTTAGCTTATCACTTCAGTACACAAAATTGATTGAAGAAACCGTACAGATACACCAGAAAATCACCTAGTAAAATCAGTCCGTTGGGACCAAATTCACTAGACATTCCTTTGGAAATAAGAACTGAGGGCCCTAATTTACGGCGGGAGGGAGGTAGGGTGCAAAATTTACTATCACACCGGCAGAGCTTCTGTCCGGCAGGGTCTTGAGGTGTTGAAGTTAACGCCGTCGTCGACGCGTCTAACGTTAGATTGACGTGGGTGTTCATTATATTACAGTACGCGTAACTAGTCTAGGCCTATTTTTTTTTTTTGAGGACACGCATGCAAGAGGATTGAAATTTGGCGAACATCGGCATCATATCTGTGCCTTGAACCGCTCTATTTGTAATTTAGCCTACATACAATGTGACTAACGAGTAAAGTTAGGCCTAACGTTAAGTTCTATAAAGCCTAACGTAACTTACACCGTGGGCCAAAGTAACGTACCGTAGGCTACTACCGGTAATAACAAAGGAAACCCGTATGAATTTTCCTCCGAAAATCGCACGTCGTGGTTTTTAAAGGTGAATTAGGCTAGGCCTGTTTGAATCGAAAGCTTGACCATTCCTTGAACGTTAGGCCAAATATTACACGCTGAATCACCCAGCTGTACCAGTAAAATGTAAAATGTCCGATTACGGGGCCTAAGCATATCGTTACTACTTCAAGAAAATTTGAAAAAAATGTTCATTCTAAAATTATATAAATCGTGAAAGTGGAGTTAATTTGACATTTGGAAATCGTCACAATTTTGTTAAACTTTTTTTAGGCCTAACGTTAGGTTGGTAAAAACGCATGAATGACATAGGCAAAATTCAGGTTGGCCTAAAATATGAAATATGTTTAATTACCCAGCAGATGTAGCAGTATGACGTATGATATCCGATCAACGATACTGGTTGATATAAGACTCAATAAGCCTAAATAATTATTTCAAACTGCACAATCAAAGTGGGCTTAGGCTACAATCTTGGACAAAACTCATTGAAACACTTGGTGAAAATATGTGATGTTTTTCATAAAGCTACTTTTCTATTGTAAATTATTCCACATTTAGAAATCAGGAATGCTGAAAATTTTATGTTGCTTCTTCAATCTCTACTCTTCCAATTGTGATTAATATTGTTGAATTTTAGGGACATTTTCATCACTTTATTGACGCCGTCAGTGTCCTCGTCCCCTACTTTACTATAATAATTGTCCTTACGATAACAGACTGGTTAATCTAAGCATATATATAAAAGCTATTCAATGAATACAAATCGAGGAAATAAAAGGGAATGTCGACCCTTATGTAATCGACGGGATTCGAACCCATGTTGCAATGATTTGAAATGCATCCTAATGTCCGCTACCCCACCGCGACGCTTGCAACATGGGATTGAAAAATGCCATCCATTCTTGAAATGAAATTTGGGGAAGAATGGTAGAGCTGCGAATTATGTGAAATCTTTATACAAATCAACACAAGTAAAGTCGTTTAATCAATTTATGTCTTACTTTTATTCTCATGTTCCAATATTATCATACAATTCCTTTTTACCGATTGCATAATACACCGATATTAGTAAAAAGATGCATGCTGAGACGGTCTACCGTAATTTTTCTAAAGTTTGAATCTTCAATACTATTTCCCCTGACTTTTAGGGTAGACCGTGGAGCTCTTTCATATTAAGTTAATATACAAAATGATCCCCTATCCTACTTAATTGAATTGATCAATCACCCCCTCCCCATCCCCTCTTAACACTGCCTGACCAATTTGACGCAAAATTGACCAATTGAATAGTTGAAGCGGAAATAACAGATTTATGGCATAAAATGCAATGCTTTTCATGAACCTACTTTTCTATTGCATATATTTCGACATTAAAAATCACAAATGCTGGAAATCACACCACAGACTTTCCCTGAACCCTACCGACCCATAACTTCCTTCGCACTGGGATGCTCGTTTTTGTGATCAGGCTAAACGCTCGTAAGGGCCCCAACCAAACTTACCTCACTGATTGAACATTTATAAATCATCAATACTGTCTTCTTAGTAGGCCATTTCAACCGTCTTTTAGCAACTTTAGTAGCTTGATGTTATTTTTCGGAAATTGTCATATTTTTCAAGACGCTTCTTGCCTCCCTATCGTACTACAATGCATCCCCCCTCCCCACCTTCCTACCCGCAACTACGTTTGTTTTTAATTAAGACTGCCTGACCAATTTGACACAAAATGGACCAATTGACAGATTTTGAGTATAACTTTCCGATTTGTATTTTGCTTTTTACAAAATAAGCGCCAATTTTTGTCAAGAATTTAATTGGATTTTCTCAGACTCTAAGGAAAGAATGTCAATTTTTCGCTTCGATAATTTGCATGATTTCTCGATAGCAGATGTGTTTTGAGTGTCTAGAAAAAAATTAGCGATACAAATTTCAAAAACAATAACTTATATGATGAATAGACTGGGGATTCGATTAAATAAATAGGTCAATGGAAAGTATTTTCATGTGTTTTTGAAGGTTGCAAATGCCTGACAAATCATGCGCTTCTCGGGAAATGAATGAAGAAAAATAAATGACGATAAAAGACTGTAGTTAATCTAAGCATATGTATAAAAGCTATTCAATAAATAAAAATCGAGGAAATGAAATGGAATGTCGACCTTCATGTAATCGACAGGATTCGAATCCATGTTGCAATGATTTAAAATCTATCCTAATTTCCGCTACCCCACCGCGACGCTTGCAACATGGGATTGAAAAATGCCATCTATTCTTGAAATGAAATTAAAGGAAGAATGGTAAAGCTGCAAAATATGTGAAATCGTTATACAAATCAACACAAGTACTAATTTATCTCTTAATTTCTTTCTCAATTTCCTTTATTATCATCCAATTCCTTTTTACCAATTGCGTAATACATCGATATTATTAAGAAGATGCATGCTGAAACGGTCTACCGTTGTTTTTCTAAAGTTTGAATCTTTACTACTATTCTCCCTGACTTTTAGGGTAGACCGTGGAGCTCTTTCATATTAAGATAATATACAAAAATGATCCCCTATCCTACTTCAATGTATTTACAAACCCCCGCCCCCCCCCCTCCCCCTACTCCCCTCTTAACACTGTCTGACCAATTTGACGCGAAATTTACCAATTTGAACAGTTGAAGCAGAAGTAACAGATTTATGGCATAAAATGCAATGCTTTTCATAACCCTACTTTTCTATTGCATATTTTTCTACATTAGAAATCACAAATGCTGGAAATCACATCACGGGCTTTCCCCTGAACCCTACCGATCCATAGCCTCCACTGCTCGGGGATGCTCGTTCTGTGATCAGGCTAAACGCTCGTAAGGGTCCCCAACCCACCGCAGCGCAGGGCCCCAACCAAACTTACCTCACTGATTGAACATTTATAAATCATCAATACTGTCTTTTTAGTAGGCCATTTCAACCGTCTTTTAACAACTTTAGTAGCTTGATGTAATTTTGTGGACAATGTCATATTTTTCAAAACGCTTCCTGTTTCCCTATCGTACTACAATGCATCCCCCTCCTTCCCACACCCAACTACGTCTGTTTTTAATTAACACTGCCTGACTAATTTGACACGAAATGGACCAATTGACAGATTTTGAGTATAACTTTCCGATTTGTATTTTGCTTTTTACAAAATAAGCGCCAATTTTCGTCAAGAATTTGTTTGGATTTTTTCAGACTTTAAGAAAAGAATGTCAATTTTTCGCTTCGATAATTTGCATGATTTCTCGATAGAGAAAAAAAAAACTTTCATCAGTTTTGAGTTTCTCCTAGCAAAGATATTTTTCCCAGACGTATTTTAAATTTGAAATATGTAACATTGCACAGGGCTTTCACTTTAGGATAGCAAAGGATTATGGCAAATATCACAAAATGGCGGTCTCCATGTAGCAAAGGATATTAGGCATGCTTCCGATTGTGTCAAATCCAGGGTCTAAACCGTGCGTTTCTCGTAATTTTGGTAGCAGAAAATTGCTTAATATTGTGTAAAATCTAGGGACGAAGCCCCTGGAAGACTGGAAGTCCTGCATTTTCCGCTATCTTGAAAGCAGGAAACTGTTTAAAAATGTTTCAGCTCCAAGGGTGAGATCTAGAGGTGAAGCCCTGGTAGGGGGCAGGGGACGAAGCTCCCGGAAGCATATAGGACTACGTTTCTAGTGATGTTGATAGCAGCAAATTGCTTCAAAATGTGTCAAATCTAGGGGGGAAACACCAGGAAGCCCAGCGCTTTTCGTGATTTTTTTTTTTTTAATTGTTTAAAATTGTGTCAAATCTTTAGGCATACTAGGGGCAAAGGCCGCAAAGCCCTGGTGGGGACTCACGGGCTCAAACCTTACGTTTTTGATAGCCGCCGAAATTTGTTTTAAAATGTGTCAAATCTATTGGGCGAAGCTGTAGAAAAGGAGCGCTGGGGACGAAGCCCTATTACCTCTATGGTTGTCGTACAGCTGATTGGCTAACAACTCATGCACATTTAAATAGATTCAAGTAACAAGTAAGCATTTTTAACGAATCTTGACCTCATGAATAATCAACACAATTTAGTTCTGCTCTAAAGGTAATGACTGAATAGCTGTTTGCATCGCGAACAGAAGGCTCACAGAAAATAGATAAATTCTACCATTTCCAAGTAAGTTTTAAACAGCAGGATTTTGTGGATAAACAGTACATCTGATGTAATACTAGTAGTGACAATTTTTTATATTTTAGTAAAGAATATTTTCAGGGAAGTTGTGTAAATGGAATAAAATTAAGACAGAAAAGAATGTTTTTCATCTCTAATAGCGTGCATAGAAAAACAAATGACTTTCGTGCAGCCGCAGATCAGTAAACACCAGCAAACGGGTTAAACGGGTTAAAGTGAAAGAAATTACGGCCAAACGATGGTAAATGGTTCCATCACTACTAGGCAGCCAGAACGTCAACCCTAGATTTGACACAATACTGAGCAATTATCTGCAATTGAAATCGCGAGAAAAGCAGAGCTTCCGGGGGTTTTCTTCTAGATTTCATACAATTTCAAACAAATTATCTGCTATTAAAATCACGAGAAACGTATAGGACTTACTAGGGTTGACGTTCTGGCTGCCTAGTAGTTATGGCTGCTTAGTAGTTATGGAACCATTTACCATCGTTTGGCCGTAATTTCTTTCACTTTAATCCGTTTAACCCGTTTGCTTGTGTTTACTGATCTGCGGCTGCACGAAAGTTATGTGTTTTTCTATGCACGCTATTAGAGATAAAAAACATTCTTTTCTGTCTTAATTTCATTCAATTTACACAACTTCCCTGAAAATATTCTTCACTAAAATTTAAAAAATTGTTACTACTAGTATCACATCTGATGTACTGTTTATCCACAAAATCCTGCTGTTTAAAACTTACTTGGAAATGGTAGAATTTATCTATTTTCTGTGAGCCTTCTGTTCGCGATGCGAACAGCTATTCAGCCATTACCTTTAGAGCAGAACTAAATTGTGTTGATTATTCATGAGGTCAAGATTCGTTAAAAATGCTTACTTGTTACTTGAATCTATTTAAATGTGCATGAGTTGTTAGCCAATCAGCTGTACGACAACCATAGAAGTAATATGACGTCAACATAAACAATACAAGTGACTAAAACTTTAGGGGTTTGACTGGGAAAAACAATTTTCTCCGAAACTGGCATAAAGACCATTACGAACTTATCATGCTTTTGCTTTTACCCCACAAGTCCTGACTGTTTACTACATTTTGATCGGAAGATTATATTTCCAACCCCCGATATACAATATCCTTTTCTTAAATCAGTAACACAAAACCACAACTGCTACAGTTACAGATCATACACAAAGCCACAGTGTTATGTGAATTGGCCACTTATCAACTTATCCTACTACATACATGTGTTTTGTTGTGTAAAAAGTGCACTCAAGCAAAGTGAGGATGAGATTGTGATGAATGAGGTCTATTCACGCTGATGATTTGCGACTGAAACTTAAGTGGATTTCAGGAAAGTCCTTTTTTAATTGTAGTTTCATGAGAAGGGGTTGGAAGACCAGTTTTTAATAGTTTTGAAAGTTCATCATGCTGGTCTTCTATTTTTGTCTTTTTGAGCACACAATTGTATATATTTTAGTACAAAAACAAGTTCAAAGAACTACGTATCCGAATTGAAGCAAGAAAGGTACATAATATGGTAAGATAGCAAGTTTGGAGGAAATTTTGCCCCATCGACCTAAGTTTGGTAGCCTAACGTTCAACACACCTTAACCTTTATGTACAGAAAGTATAATAACCCACCGCACACGCCACCAGTATGTCAAAAAGTGTATTGTGGGATATGACCAATAGCTTGCTACCTGGTACACGCCCAAGGGGATAAGCCTCAGAAAGCTTATCGTTTTGTGGCGTGATTTTGGTATTAGAAAAATGCTTAAAATCGTGTCAATTCCACACTAATATTAGGTAAAAGGAATATAGATTTTGGAACGAATGCTCAAATGTAGGACCCATTGACTATGTGTCTTCAGTCATGTTACAGTAGACAGGTAGTTGCGGTCCAGAGATGATTTTTATTTTTTGATGTAAGAATAACGCTTTGAGCAGAGGGGTAGGAACATTTCAAAAAGTGGGGGGGGGGGGCTGGAGGGGCACGAAGGTAATAACAAAATATAAATTCTAACACAACTTTTGCAATTTTTCAGAGTAATATTCTAATATTTTCAAATAATGGAGACAATTTTGCACAAGTTTCTGCATCATATTCAATAATCCATGGGTATCTTTTATTATTTTCAAAAAGAAAATTTCCAAAGGGGTACTTTTTATTTACAAGAGGGGCAGTTTTACTTGCAAAAGGGACATTTTTTACTTTTAAGAGGGGCACTTTTTACTTGAAAGAGGGGCACTTTTGCCATTGTTTGGAAAAGTGAGGGCAAGTGGCCCCCGGTTCCTACCCCTCTGGATTTAATTGAAAACATTTGTAACGTTTGTTTTGTAAATGATACAAATTGCAGAAATTGGGAACAACAAAAAAAGATACATATATATTCGCAGGACAATTTTTGCGCCCCTGTGAGCATTTGCTACCTTCTTAGAAAGCTTAACTGGGTGGTAGTTGTCACATGGCCCCCGGCCACCTCGCAACTGAAACGGACAAGTCGGGGGACATGGGGAAGGGGAGAATATTTTTGACATGCATGCGGAACATCTTATCGGTGAAAACATGCAACGATTTGTACACAACTGTACACCACACTTTAACTTATGATTTTGCAGGGATGTGGGAAGAAATTTAGGGCAAAATTCAGTGAGAGAACTTTCATTATTTAAAATTTCTAATGATGATCTGAACCAATAACAAAGTATTTTAGTTCCAAGTGAGGGTTGGCGGAAGATGTTTGAATCCAGATCCAGAGGGCACAGGATTTGATAGGCACTTATTTGACTGACACACTTTCAAAACATATGCGGTACGACAACATAACTTGAGTGACAATTTTTAATGTCCTGCCCCTTCCCCTCCACCGCTCCCCTTCCCCTCGCCTTCCCCCCACTTCGCCCGCCCTCCCCATTTCCCCTTCCCTTCCCAATTCCCCTTCCCATCCCCTCTAACTTTACCTGAAAATGTCAAAACCTTTATCGATCATAAAATATAAAAACAACTCTTTATTTTCCGTTTTAACTTTGCAGCCGCGACAATTTGCATGATTTGTGAATTTTAGATCAAGATATTGAGAACCAAAATTCGGGAAAATAGGAAAATTTCATATCGAGTTTCATAAGAATTGGGAAATTTATTTTCAAAGTCTCAAATTTGGAAATATTTACATCACGATTAATCAATTGTCATGATTCAGAATATCTAATATCCTAAACAATGTGAAAAGCAAATAAGGGGTTCCTGGAATGGTTTAGAAGGTTTTTCATCCTTTTCTGAGTTGCATAAAATTAATTGAACTCGATATATCAGCATATAATCATATTTGACAAGATTCTAAATCTAGTCTGCATGATCCAAATTCACACTTAACAGCCCAGTCTTCCGCAAACCAGTATGCATGGCGAGGGCCTCCATTTTTTACCCCGGACAAATTAAAAGTGCCACTTTGTTGAAATTTTGGTAGCCTGAACATAATGTTTTTTTAACCGTGGTGGAGAAGAGCACAACTGTTTGTGGTAGGGGCTGGGTATATATCTTATGTTTGCCCTGGGGGCCCATTTTAAACTCCAATAATACAAATTTGGAGTGGCCGGCACACACATGGCGATGATCTTTTAAACAAAATTATAAGGGGAGAAAACTAGTTGCCAGATGTAAATGCTTTGCTTTCTCAGTATAACGCTATTATGACGTCATCATGAATAGGTTAAAATAATACTCAGCAATATAAATGGATAAATAAGATAATTTTATTTAACAATCTTGCGATGTTTTGTGGAGGAGGGGGTGGGATGCTGCCAATAAATAGCTTTTGTTTTCTAATAAACTGCACATTCAGCAGCCAGAAATTGGCCCGTAGCCAAGAATTGGCCCGTAGCCAAGAATTGGCCTGTAGCCAGGAATTGGCCCGTAGCCAGGAATTGGCTCGTAGCCAGGAATTGGCCCGTAGCCAGGAATTTAAGTTCGTATTTAGAAAAAAGAGGAAAAATCTGAGTGCTTATGATTTTTTAGATTTCAAAAGGGCATATTCCTTAAAAAGGGGGCTCGTTCGCTCGGACGACGCCCCCTCCCCCTCCCCCTCTTTATTCCCCTCGCAAACCTTCCATGGCTATAAGCCTATTTAGAATAGGCCTATGAATAATTAGTAGCGTTAATAAGTAACCTGAGATATGAGTCAAATTTACATCTGGTTTTCGTAAGTTTTGTAGGCTAAAACTTTGCTCATGTGGATAAAACCGAACGATGATGACGTCATGGGCTCTTTCATTCTAGCGTAGCTTACGGGTATGAAGTTAGTCCTTACAATATTGTGTACAATTTGCTGACGTGATGTGACACCATTAGAGGCGACTACCTGGAGAGCTGTCGTCACAGGCGCAGATAGCGGGGGCAAGAGTTGTGATCGCTCCAGATGAAAGACTGGGGAAGGGGGAAGTATCATTTCGCTGCCCGTGCAGCAAAAATGGGTACAAAGAAATTAAAGATATGCGTAAGTACGAGACCGTGTACAATTGCAGTTATTTCGATTTAAAATGATGGGGCGGAAGGGTGGTTGACAAAATCGGGGAAATTTTGAATTTTCTATATATTTGGCATCGGTCCGAAAAACTCAGCTTTCATTTCACCAATCGATCAAATTTGCAATTATTTCGATATAAGATAATGGAGCGGAGGGAAATTGGGGAGAGGGTGGGGGAAAAACAGGAATTTTTAACCCGAATTTAAGTTTTTATTTGGCTGTAATGATTAAAATCGTAGCGCTCCCGGGGCATTGTTCAAGGGTCCCAATCAGGTATTTCAAATACTTTACGTGGTTTATAATCACAGCATTCTTTCTTAAGTTTGCGAATTTCTTCTAAATCTAATAGTCTATTTCGCCTTAGAAAATGAAATCTTTGTAAATTTCGACTATTTCTAAGCTTTCATTTGGCTCTCAAATGAATACAATCGTAGCGCCATGTTCTGGCCTCACCATGTAAGAATATTAAAAACTTAATTTAGATTTATTGAATTTTATGCCCACCCATCTGCCCATCCCTCATGCTCCATACTTAACCCTGCCTTCCCATGGAACGTATCTTCTTTTTTTTTTTCATTTTTTCATTTCTTCGTTATATTTTTTCCAGGCAGTCCGGCAGCATGCCTGGGAACATTTTGCTACATGGAAGCTGCCATTTTGTGATTTTTCCCATGATCTTTGCTATCCTAACGTTAAAGCCTTATGCAATGTTACATATTTCAAATTTGAAATACGTCTGGGAAAAATATCTTTACTAAAGGAAACTTAAAACTTATGAAAATACCTTCATTACTGTCATGGCTAAAACTTTTCCAATCCCATTTGATATGTTCACCACGCCGTTTTCTAAATATTAAAATAATATACAATAGAGCTAGGCTTTTAGGCGGGAAACAGCCATGGTGAAAATTCAAATATTTTTCAAACCAATGATTTGTAATATTTATAGTACATTATGATAAACTTTGCCATTTTATCGCAACATCTGAACAATGTGGCTGCGTGACTTAAATATTCTCTTGTGTTATACATGTTCCTATTAGGCACGCTTTGCCTACCAACTGTGGTGTAGCGGTTATCATACATATCTACAGACCACGCGGCCCTGGGTTCAAGCCTGGGTTGGGTAGACATGATGCCAGTGCACCACAACTGGTTATCAATGTTATGTTATGTTATGTCGATGTTATGTCTGTCCGTACGTCGTACTTGTGTTCTCGTCCAGATCGTATCAAAGAGCTTCTACATACTACACACTCTACCATGTTGTGTTCTATTTAACATCTGATTGCTCCTTCGACCTTCTTTGGATCACAAGTAATTTACTAACTTGACCTTTTCCATCATAAACAATGTAGAGTTGTATAAAAATGAAGAAAATTCAAAAATCATTCAAATTTGAGAAAATCCCATTCTTCCTTCCTCCTCCCCATTCCTCCTCCCCTCCTCCTCCCCTAAAAATAAATAATAAATAATAATAATAATAATAAAATATAAAATGAATGAATAAATAAAAGAAAAACTCATTGTTTTTTCACATCAATGTCACAGGTTTTATATACTGTGTTTTTTTTTAAAGAAATCAGCATTAAAGATTCAAGTTACAACAGTTGTTGTTCTCTTTTTCTTTCATAGTGAACTCATTTGTTGCCGAAATTACAAAGAAATTGCTGCAAGTAGAAGGTAAGACATATGTACTAAGCAACAAGTTCAACCAGTAACCCATTGAAGAGTTCTTTGTTAAACAGCTTGGAGCCAGAGGTTCCCATGACAACCTTACAATGGAGCAGTTTGGACATCACATGCTAAACCAATGTTTGTTGCAGGTAGAAATCGCCAGTGCACCACAACTGGCAATAAAAGTTTCGTGATAATGTAACTGCCAGTCAACCAAGTGAAGCAGAAATAAGTGACGAGCCTCTGCCAAACGGAAAAGGTGGTCAAATATCAGATAGGCCTAATATCAGATGAACTGCATTAGCCCTTCTGTAAATTATTTTCACAATATTATTATAGATCTGATGTTTATACAAATCTGACTGATTTTGTTATCATACTAGTAGGCTATCTACAGTAACAGAGGGAATCTGGTTTTGAGAAAGTTGCTTGACATCCTGATGCGACGACGACGAGTGAACACACAATTACAATGACGGGGTCGTCGCCTGCGTATTCGGTTATTATAGTAACAATGCTATCACGAAACGCTTAATACGACCCTGACGAAAACATAGGTACGACGTACGGACAGACATAACATCGACTACCAAGTCAATGTCCACGGCCTTTGATAACCACTTGTGGTGCACTGGCGTGTCTACACAACCCAGGCTTGAACCCAGGGCCTCGTGGTCTGTAGACAAGTATGATAACCGCTACACCACAGTTAGTAGACGATTCTGATGCTTATTGTGCCTCATACTTATAACACCACTTCCTCAGCCATTATTGATTGGATTAGTAGCCTATGCGCAAATATCTTGGGGTTGGCAAAATGAGACAACATTAACCCCGTTATGTATGTAAATTATCACTAAAAGTGGTGAATTTTTACATTCACAAAAACTTGACTATGGGCGAGCAAAAAAAAAAAACTACATATTGATGGTATGGCTTTTGCTTATGCTTTTCTTGCTTTTGATTATGTTTTTTTTTTAATTGTAAGGCTGTTTTATTCAGTATTATGCAGTGTCTTATGCTAAATATTTACTGCACGTTAATAGTTAACTTATGTGTATCTTGTTGATTCTTATAGAAAAGAGAAAGTTAAATGATAAATGCAAGAGTAATATAAGGTGTATGTATAAGTTTATTGACTTTCACCGCTTTAGAAAGGTAAATTGTGTCTCGAATCTTTATACTTGTTCGTTCTTAATTTGATAGGGAAGTTTTATGGAAATTTACTTTAACCGATTTTACATAAAATATTTAATTTGGCTATTAGTCTTAAGATGTTCAGATTTTACAGCAAATTTGTTTGGTATGGTAATGTAGAAAAAGATGAATATTTACAGATAAACTCAAGGTAAACAGGTAAATCAAAAGGGAAATCCGATTACACACAACAAAGGCACAACAGAACTTGATTTAATTTGGTCGGTGATGCTATAGTGCATTTGGAAATGTAAACACTTTAAGGTTTCATTAACATTTGCAGAGCAACTAGTACTGTATAAATGTTATATGCTATAAATAAATGAGAGTCCACACTTTCATTGTTTCAAGTATGGTATTATGAAGTTAAGGTTGAGAAGCTTCGAAGAGAGACAGGAAGAGTTGTATTATACGTGGGCAACAATTTGCTGTTTGAATTATTTGTCAGGTAAAATACAAGTTGCATGCACTATATCCCAGGAAAGAATTAGGTATTTAAGGTCTTCAACAACTTAGAATTCAGCTACAGGCTCAACAGTAATTTTTCTTGAATCTATTTTCTTCTGTTCACTGTACAGAATTGGAAATATATTAATCATGAGAAAATGTCAGTTTCATTTATGAGAGACTTTCGTTGCGTGTCAATTATATGATGTATTTGAAAATGTTTTTGAAAATGTATTAACACATTTTATTCTGCTTATGTTTAGTCTTTCTTTGTAACACGTAATATGATTGGTTTGTGGGTGAAATGCATATCAGAATTGGATACCTTTGAAATGATTGTTTTCTATTTTTCCTAGTAAGAAGTGCTGCAAAATTCATAATCGCTTATTTTGCATTTATGGAGATCAATCTTGATACTTAAGTATTCTTCATATTTTTTGCAGCAGTTGATCTATTTTAATCAATCTTGTTTTGACTACTGGATTTGCTTTCTATTGTCCTTTTTGGTGTTGGTAAGGGGTGGGGATTAATGATGACTTGTAAATTTATACCTAGCTGGTATATACTGTTGTCCTTAAGGGCTATGAGGTAAGGCCTTTAAGGCAAATTTTCACAGAATCCTGAATTCCATACTGTCACTTTCCCAAGACCACCAAACAAATAGAGCTTTCAGGGGCCTGGGGCCCCTATAGATTGAATTTGAGGGTTACAAAAGGAAAGGTATCCCGCCCATTGGCCTGGTCTTCTCTAGACTTCATCAAATGTTTCATTCCTCACCTCAATGAACAAGTCGGAATTGATCAATGTCAGAGTTGGTACTCCTCGCAGTGGGTATATATCACATTCAGTATGGCGAGTACTCATTGTAGTGGGCAAATGTCACATAGGGTGGGTACTCCTTGTAGTGGGTAAATGTCACACAGAGTGGGTACCTGGCCTCCTGTGTATAATAAAAGCCCATTGCACTTCATTCCCAACCCCCGTGAACAAGTCTGATTCGAATTTGATCAATATCAAGAGTGGGTACTCCTCGTAGTGGGTAAATGTCACATAGGGTGACTCATTGTAGTAGGTAAATGATACAGGGTGAGTACCTGGTCCTCACTTGTGTTTGATAAAAATCCTTTGCACTTGCTTCATTCCCCACCACCCCCGTGAACAAATCTGGCTCGGAATTTGTCAATGTCAGAGTGAGTACTCACAGCGAGTAATGTTAGGCCCACATACTGTTTGGCAAGTACGCAGCTAGGGCCGTAATTCTCATTTGGAAAGTGTGTGTGGAAGAAAGGGAGGGAGGCTGGGGGTGGGGGTTAGGCCTCTCATCAAAAAAGTGTGGGGACAGGAGGTAAATTTTTCCCAAAATGTACTGATTCTTTTTTCTTTTTTTTGAAAAGTGGTAAAAGACATTTACCACTGGGTACATGTAATATGGTAAGTCAGAGGACAAAAGCTCCTTTTTTTTTCTTTTCCGTAAGCCTGAATATTGTTCACTTTAGCACCTCAAACTGCCGATAAATGTAGACCTATCTAACAGTACAGAGTTTACAACAGCTAGACAAACTCAGTATGTATGTACTGTGTATATACGATGCGTTACACGCAAGTTGGTACACCTATTACGTAATCGGGCCAGCTCCACGAGAGCGGTGTCAAAGCGCATGGTGTGAAATGATTTAATGAAGGTTTTTTACGACCTCTGATTAGTGATTTAGGGAGTTTTACGACGGCGGCTACACACATTGCTTCGAACGTTTTACGACCGTTAGAACTCCATATGTAAAGCTCTTTAGTCGTATTAGGCGTTTCGTGATAGCATTTTTACTATCATCACCGAATACGCAGGCGACGACCCCGTCATTGTAATTGTGTGTTCACTCGTCGTCGTCGTCGCATGCACGCTTCCGGACTGCCAGGGGACAAAATCAGTTATTTTCTGATTCAATGGTTTTCCGTATTTGGACATTTCCGATTAATATGCTACCATTTTGCGATTACTGACCGCAAAATTTCAGCATTTTGTTTATTCATTTCCGCAATTCCGAAAACTGAATTTTCAAATAAGATAAATAAGATTTCTCGGGATGCTTGTGTGTGTAGTGTGTGTGGGTGTGTGTGGGTGCGTGCGTGAGGGTGTGTGTGTATGTGTGTGTGTGTGTGCGGGAGAGGGTGGGGGGCACTATGCTCTACCGAAGTAAGTTGCTAAGGATGATTCTCTAGCTTGTTTCAATCACATTCCTTCCGGGAAATATCATTTAATTTTGGAAAACTACCTTCATTCCCTGCAATTTTCTTCATTTGTAGGAAACTTCCTTCTTCATCGGAAAATATTGTCAATTGTTATTAATCATCTGGAAATGTTGCCAAATATTACTGTAATTTCCCGTTGCCCCTGATTTTACCAATTTTCTCAGTCCAAGTCAAAAAAAAAGCATGCGGCGGGAATGTGAAATTCTTTCATCTGTTTATGGAGTATACCTTTTCTATTGCTCCCCACTTCTTAAGAATTTGCACCGTCATGGCCGTACGAGGCGGGGCGGCAGCCCCTCCCCCCATCCCTGTCGGTCGGATACCCGGAGTCGAGCAGAATCATGCCCGACTCAGCTAGATATCTGGGTCATGCATACCCTCTTGACTCGGCACGATGTTGTAAATATGAAAATAAGTAAAGCTCCCGAAAATTGAGGAAAATTTCCCGAAAATGTATTTAGAGAACGAAAATGAAGGAAATTCCCCGGAAATGAAGACTATTTCCGAAGGCTACTCCCGCCCCACAAAACCAAAAGCTGTGGTGAATCCATTACTCTAAATTACAGATTCATTGCGAATTTTTCTTCGTAATAGGTTCTCGAGTCAGGCATAAAGTCAACGCACCCTCCCCCTTCCTTCTCTCTTGAGTAAGATGGTCCCGTACGGCTTTGTGCACCCTGATAACAAAAGTGCTCATAAAACACGTTATCACATCATCTCTGGTTTGGTTTGACCTGTCCCCTTGACATTTGTTTTTCCTAACTCCGCGCCTGATCATTCTCTGATCTAAATAGTGCACCCAACATTTACATCTCTCTCGTCGGGGCCAAAGTATGATGTTGTCAGCATCATTTATAGCCGAGTATAGGGCATTTAATTCAGAAATATTTTAACTTAAATAGTACATTTGATATTTCACATCTCTCTTGGACTAATATCAGTGCCCCCTTTCCCCCGTCCTGTCTCGTAACTTGAAGGCCATCAAAATAAGAAACATAACTAAGTTTCCAAATCATTTTCAAAGTATTCTTGTTTGATTTTCCTACCACTTCTCTTCGCATACCATGTTTTTCCCGGGCCGACGAAATATAGATATGTTATCCTCTTAACTTATTCCCCATGCCCTGTCCTATATACGTCCGTGCGCACAACATCAGGCAACACACTTCTACCTAGAACCGCAGACCCCAAATGTCAATTTTATTAGAGTAATCACACTATCACAACTTATATTAATAATAATGATAATAATGATAATAATAATGATAATAATAATAATAATAATAATAATAATAATAATAATAATAATAATAATAATAATAATAATAATAATAATAATAATAATAATAATAATAATAATAATAATAATAATAATAATAATAATAATAATAATAATAATAATAATAATAATAATAATAATAATAATAATAATAATAATAATAATAATAATAATAATAATAATAATAATAATAATAATAATAATAATAATAATAATAATAATAATAATAATAATAATAATAATAATAATAATAATAATAATAATAATAATAATAATAATAATAATAATAATAATAATAATAATAATAATAATAATAATAATAATAATAATAATAATAATAATAATAATAATAATAATAATAATAATAATAATAATAATAATAATAATAATGATAATAATAAATAATGATAATAATAATAAATTGATAATGATAATAGAAATCATCATAATCATAATGATAATGATAATCATAATAATAATCATAATAATCATAATAATAATCATAATCGTAATAATGATCATAATCATAATAATAAACATAATCATAATCATCATAACCATCATAATCATAACCATAATAATCCAAGATTAAAGCGTTGGGGACATATATAGATACAATTTGCATGGCACCGTTTAGAAATTGTTTAAAACCAATGTTTAAAATTTATGGGTAAAGTCCTGGTAGGGAAGCCCTACTTTTAACGTGGTTTTGATTGCAGAAAATTGCTTAATAGTTTGTTAAATCCAGGGTCAGTAAATCTGCGTTCTTGCATTGTTGGTAGCAGAAAATTGCTTAAAATTGTGTCAAATCTATAGAAACAAGGCTCATGGAAGGCTAGAAAAGCCCTGCATTCCTCGCGATTTTGAGAACAGAAAACTGATTAATATTGTATCAACTCAACTGTTAAAGCCATGTTAGGGACTTAATGGGCGAAGCCCCGAAACTGTGGTTCCTGTGATTTCAGTGAATTTTGATAACAAAAATATGTTGATAAACTCGTGTCAAACCAATGCAGGGCGTTGAAAGCCCTGAGCTTTTGCTGATTTTAGTAGCAAAGATTGCTTAAAATTGTGTCAAATCTAGGATACCGGAAACCCTACGTTTCTCGTGATTTTGATAGCTAGGGCTAAGCCCCAGTAAACCCTGCGCTTATTGTGATTTTGATAGCTAGGGCTAAGCCCCAGTAAACCTTGCGCTTATCGTGATTTTAATAGCTAGGGCTAAGCCCCAGTAAACCCTGCGCTTCTCGTGATTTTGGTAGCAAAAATTGTTTTTAAGTTGTGTCAAATCTTTGAGGTGAAGAAGTTGCATTTCTCGCGATTTTTATAGCATATAAAATTGCTTCCTGTTGTATCAAAATAATCCAGGGTCGAAGTCCCAGGCGCCCTGAAATACTGTCAATTCCACACTAAGGTTAATCAAACAAATATAAATTTTGGAACAAATGTTGAAATGTAGGATCCCATTGACTAAAATTCGTGTCTTTAGTTGGGGTCCATGCACAAATGCTGGAATGATTTCCATATTTTTGATGTAAGAATACAGCTCTGAGAGAAACATTTTGGGAAGTTGCCCCTCCCCTGGTCCCGGTCACCACCGTGACGTCACTGGCCTATATCTCAATTTAGTTAACTGTATAGACCACTAACCAGAGGCGTGGAGGGAGAGGGGGCCTTCCTAGTTGGGAAGTAAATTGGGAAATTATAAACATGAGATGGAAAAACTGGTTAAGATAGAAGGACAATTTGGTAAAAGTATTGACAATTTTAGTATATTTTAGGAACATTTCCCGAAAAATAAACAGTTGAAGAAATTTTCCTAAAATGAAGGAAATTTCCTGAAAATTAAAGAAAATTCCCAAAATTAAAGAAAATTCCCGAAAAAGAAGGAAATCTCCCGTTTGATGAAAATTTAATTTACTAGTGCAATTTTCTCCTGAGAGAAGTGCCAATACCTACGCAGGGGCGAAGCTATGAAAATCACAAGGAGGGGTTCTGGTTGTTATTAAAGTAATGAAAATAGGGTGGTTCCAATCCCCAGAACCAGGGGCGGAACCAGGATAGAATATCAGGGGGACCAAGCCAAAAAAGTGTTTTCATGATTAATGGAACATATTGGGACAAGAATGGCAGCAGATGAAACTTACTCTCTGAAAGGATTTCACCTTCCCTATTGCATGTTTTCTTTTGATTGGAAAAAAAAAATCAACAAAAAAATGAGAGAAAATCATGTTTCAAATTCGAAATTTTAGTCTCAATAACATTTGGCATCATCGTGATGAAAATTGACCAAAAATTGATGAAAAATTGCTCCCAAAATGAAGAAAATTGCACGACAATCAAACAAATTTCCTAAACTTTGAAAGAGATATCCTAACCACTGATTTTTTTTTACAGAAAATCGAAGAAAAACTGCCCCAAAATGAAGGAAATTTTCCGAAAATCACACGAGAATGAAAAAAACTTTTTAAATATTGAAACATTGAATGAAATTTCTTAAAATTGAAGTAATTTACTAAAATAGAAAAAGTTGACCCATAATTGAAGAAAATGTTCCAAAAATTGCATGATAATTAAGAAAATTTCCAAACATTGAAAGGGATATCACAAACACAGAAGGAACTTTCCCAAAAATTAAAGAAAATCTACGGAAGATGTAAAAACTGCCCCAAAATGAAGGAAATTTTCCGAAAATTGAAGATAATTGCACAAGAATTTTCAATAACGTTGAATAAAATTTCCCGAAAATCCAAGTAAGTAGCCGAAAATTGAAGAAAAATTGCCCCAAAATGAAGAAAATTTTCCGAAAATTGCACGAAAATTTAGGAAATTGCCCAAAATTGAAAGAAATTTCAAATTCCCGAAATTTTCAGGAAAATTGGTCGAAAATTGAAAATTAATTCCAAACATTGAAGGAAATTTCTGGAAAATTGAAGAAAATGGACCGAAAATAGAAAAAAAATTGCCCCAAAATTAAATAAATATTCCGAAAATTGCACAAGAATGAAAGAAATTTCCCAAACATGCCTAGGATTGAAAGAGATTTTCATGAAGATTTTCCAAAAGTTAAAGGAAATTTACGAGAGGACTCTGGTTATTATTTGAGTAATGAAAAATGTTGGGGGGTTTTCTGAGTGGGAAGGGGGAGGGGAAGGGGAGGGGAAGGGGATAGGGGCGGAAGGAGAGGGGCGGAAGGGAGGGGGGGGGAGGTTCCAGCCACCAGAACCCCCTCTAGATCCGCCCTTGTTACGCCACTGCTACCATCCGCAACTTGAAGAGTGTACTAAAACATCACCTCCCTGCTGCCCTGGATATCAAAACAAGAGTGAACCAATGAAGGATCTCTCTGTATTATTTATAAAAGATGTTCGATTTTTCCACATGTTGGAAAATTAAACATCTCAAGGCCACCGAAAATTCACGCATCACTGCCCCCACATTCCTTATGATCAGTGTGCGATTATAAATATACTGTATATACGTACGGAGATTATTTCGCGAATGGTTCAATCGTGACACAGCGTATACACTAATTTAAAAGATACTGAGTGAGGGCGCTGCGAGTAGCAATGTTATGTCATTTATATAATTTTAAAATTGCATTACAATTTTGAAGTAGGTCTATATCTGCAAGGAGAAGTGACGTAGCCAGGATTTCCATATTGGTGGGGCAAGTAACAGAAATAAACCGTCAGGATACAAAATATGGCCCCTGCCAAAGAACGGTACTATTTTGAACCAATAAAAATGGAATATTGAGGAATTTTGGTGGGGTGATTGCCACCTCTGCCCACCGTTTGGCTACGCCACTGGCAAGGAGTGTGCATAGCGTCAGTTTTAAAGTGGTATTCGTCTTTGCATAATTTCGCCTGCTTTGAATCCTTTCCTCATAATGATAATATACACTCTTATTACCTAATTCCATTTTTAAATAGGAGAAGCAAGTCTTTCTTTGAAATCGAAAAAGTAAAATTCAAAAAGTAGAATATTATACAATATATGGTCACCAGGGGCGGAGCCAGGAAAAAATGTCAGGGAGGCCAAGCCAAACCAAACCAGGGATTATGTTATAACGTGTTTTATGAGCAGTGTTGTCATCATTAACTCTTTGATGGAACATATTTGGACAAGGTGGCAGAGTCTTATAGGAAGCGGAATCAGAGAAAGGGTACTACCTGAAAGGATTTCACCTTCTATATTCCATGTTTTCTTTCAATTGGGAAAATTGGGACATTATTAGCAAAATTGAAGGAAAATTTGTAAAATCATTGGAAATTTGGATCAATCTGGCAGGCAGCAATACCCGGTAATTGATAAAAACTTACCGTAAATTCAAGAAAAATTGTCACAAAATGAACTTGAAACTTTTCCGAATATTTCCCAAACATTGCACAAAATGAATAAAATTTCAAAGATATTTTCCAAAATTTGACCAAATATTTTCCAAAAATTGACCAAATATTTCCTAAAAATTGACTAAATATTTTCAGAAAATTGACCAAATATTTCTCCAAAATCAAAGAAAATTAAACAAAATTGCACGAGAATTAAGAAAATTTCTGAAAGTTTGAAAGGCTTTTCCCAAACATTTAATGAAATATCACAAAAATGTACATAAACCATAACTAAGAATTATCCCATGTTAAAAAGTACCATCGAAAAATTCTTATCCTTCTCCCCCCCCCCCCTTCCCCCTAATTTGCTTCTTTATCGGTTAACAATGATCTCTAAATATTTAGGCACACAAAAGAAAACAACGAAGAAGTTGTCCAAACTATCAATTTGTATTCTTCTTTAAATCTTTTTTTTTTTCCATCACAGTATTTTATAGTTCTAGCTACAACAACTCAGCGGATATGACCCATTAACTGTAAAATATCACATTTAATTATTTTCCAATTTCAGGTGTAAACTCTGTACATTATTTTAGAGCAACTCACTGGGTAAATGTTAACTGTCCAATTGTGACCGTTGTTAACCAGATTTTTCATTGAACGATTTTAATTCGTCAGATTTAGTTGGACAATTTGATGTGTCAAGAATGAAGTTTGTTAGATGAAAGAAGTCATCTTGGTCAGAAAGCAATTATCGGGTAATTACTTAATATCGGTGCAGCCAAACGGAGATAATATATCATTCCATCCTATTACACCGAGTTATACCCAAGCACAATCAAGATGGTGTTTTCGTTTCTAATTCTTCGAGAAAAAGGTTATAAAACGTGACTTGTTTTGAAAATTGAAAACTCTTGAAAAGAACATATCTTTCATATTTTAAATTGGATCGATTGAATATTTTTACTGTTCAAGTGTTCTGAGTAGAATGTTAATAAGCGGATAGATGTATGCACAATAAGTTGTAGAGAGTGTCTTCATCTTATGTTGAAGAAAGTGATACATATTTCAATCTGTGCAGGTCCGTTTACTCAGCATTGGAGACATTACTTGATGAAGACTCATCATAGGATATTATAGCTTGAATTTTTCATCAGAACGATTGCATAGGTATTTTTATATGAAAGATTTAGGAATAGTACATCAGTCTGGGTTGTTGGAATTTTGTTATAGCAACGCCGTGTTGTGAATACTTTCACAAGAATGATCGTTTGAGTATACTACGTTCGTGAAGAAGGTATAGCCAGATATCATGTTAACCAGTTAACGTGGAGATACAAAAGTATCCTACAATCCAACATTTCTGATTGGTCGAAATATTTACATAATCACAAACAAGTTAATCAATTATCGCTCGCCGTGGAAGTGACGTCGTCATCTTTGTCCAAATATACAAGTATGTATCGGAATTATTAATGAGGGGTCAAGCAATTTTCTCTAGACGAGATTCCCACTTTAATATAACTTCATCTGTTTATCTGGAACATTTTGTGAATAATTTTTGAAAAAGGATTAACCTGTTAACTGACTACTTCGATCAGTAGTATTTGTTGGCTTGATACTTTCATGAGGAATAATTTCCGAAACGTTCCATGACTTGAAGATATCTATTCGAAATTTTGGAAAATTTTCTGAAAACTTTCATATGAAGAATTACATGAACATTTTTATAAGAAAGATTGTCCGAATAACTTTTACTAGGATGATTTGTCATATTTTTTTTATTATGAAACTTGTTTAAATGCAATCCTTAGTCGAGAACGTTGTTAGAATGCTTTTTTGAGAAAGATTATATGAATTTTAACCAGAATAGAGCTGCACAGTGCTGCACAGTGCTGCTTTTATATCAATAAACCCTTTCCTAAATTAAAGTTTTATCATGTTCTGTAAGAAAAATAAAAAGAGTGAATAAATTTTGATTCTATCTGGCATTAAAACTTTGCATAACAGACTGCGTTTTGTTATTGCTTGAGTCTTAATATTCTTTAAAACAATATAACAATGAATACCACTGCCTCATCAACAACAGATTACTCATCTGACCAAAACGCAAATGTAGACTTCGGTGCTCTTCTTATTAAGTTGTTATTCATTATTATTGGTGTTCTTGGCCTTTTGGGGAATGGATTGGTACTCTTGATAATAATTAGAATTTCATCACTTCGGAATGCTACAAATCTTTTAATTGGCAATCAATCTCTTGTGGATTTCATCGGTTCTTTTCTTTTGATCATAAGTTTTGTTCCGGATAATGTAATGCCGTCAAATAAAATATTAGCAAATATTATCTGCAAACTTTTTGCAAGTGGATTTCTGTATTGGAGCGCTATAAAAGATTTCCACGGGTAACTTAGTATGCTTGAATTTAGAAAGGTACTTTGCTGTAATTTTCCCTTTAAATACAGAAATCGTACTAAAAGGTCGATTGTATTCAAAGTATGTGGAACGGTGTGGGGGATTGGTGTTCTTTTGGAGTTATATAACGCTTTTATATATTCTGTTGAACATGGAAGTTGTGTCCGTCAGCCAGTTAGTACAAGTTTACAAATATATATTGGTATTTCTATATTTACCTGTACCTTTTTAATCCCTCTCTGTGTTATGACATTTGTGTATATATCAATACTTAGAAGCATTCGTCATGTTAGACCCCAAAATACAGTTCGCAATCACCCGCCTACAAGACATCGAACAGACGAATCCATTTCCGCACACGTTCAGAATACCGGAGAAGGGGCAAACCGTGAAAATGAGACCATGGTCTGTAATGATCAATCAAGGAGGCATAGTACCGCCTTGGATCAAGCAACACATCAGGCGGTAACAAATACACGAATTAAAGCAAAGCGAAATATTTTAGTAACTATGGTCCTAGTATGTGTAACTTATCTAATTTGCTGGACACCAAATCAATTATTTTTCATTTATTATAACTTATTCAGCAATGTTTATTTATATGGGTTCTTTCCTTATTTTACAGTCTTTTTGGCTGCATCCAACGTCTTTTGGAATCCTATCATATACACATTGAAATATAAGAAATTCCAGGAGGGATTGAGAATATTATTTTGTGGCAAAAGTGTTCTTGGAAACAATTCATCTGGCAGGAACCTATAATCAGTAAAAAAACAGACCATGGGCAGATGGGGTGTCATTCACAGATTGACGGTAACATATAACTATGATTCGTGGTGCAACGCAAAGTGAAGATAAAACCTTTTGGGCGTCATCCACAGTTTACCAAGTTGTTTATATTTTCTACTGCCTGTTTTCAGTTGTTTTGAAATCACATATACGTAGGGTCATATGTAAAAGGAAGCAATGTAAAATAAGTTGTCAAAAAATAACAAAAATATTGAATAAATACAGAACAAAGTCTTGTGTTCTGCCGTGATATTATCGATAAAAAGGAATAAAACCCTAGCAGCAGTACATTTCTATATTGTTGCATTGAATACTGTACCTGCTGCGCAAAAACTTGGGGTAGAAGGTGATGGTGTGAAGTTATACCCTTAGTCTGTTTATATCCGTTTGTACACAACTCAAGCAGGAATAAAATATCAACACGAATGTGTATCTGTATATATATATACATATATATATATATATATATATATATATATATATATATATATATATATATATATATATATATATATATATATATATATATATATATATATATATATATATATATATATATATATATATATATATATATATATATATATATATATATATATATATATATATATATATATATATATATATATATATATATATATATATATATATATATATATATATATGTATATATATATATATATATATATATATATATATATATATATATATATATTTATATATATATATATATATATATATATATATATACATATAAATATATATATATATATATATATATATATATATATATATATATATATATATATATATATATATATATATATATGTATATACAAATATATATATATATATATATATATATATATATATATATATATTTATATATATACATATATATATATATATATATATATATATATATATATATATATATATATATATATATATATATATATATATATATATATATATATATATATATATATATATATATATCATTAGAATCAGGAAAACAAAGAAAAGAAACATAAGTTTCTCATTTACTTGGGATGTATGATGTGCAATCATGTGTGCTACAATTCCTGTGAAACTGTACCATATCCAAACCAGTATGTCCGAAGGTATTTTCTGGTATTTTTGATATAAAGAAATCCTGTATAATTTTTGGTACCGTGCGAACTTAATGTTTTCATTCTATCGTACTAATTTTTATTTGGTTTGCAGTCCAGGAGGATCCTGGACTTTTGGTGTAATAATAAATGCACCAACAATTGAAGCTTCGTATTCATTGTACGATCCATGAAGGCCGCCATTTTAACTAGTGATAACGTTAAGTCAATGAAGATTTTATTGAGAACGCGGGGTGATAGGATAATCCGATATCATATGAATATTTATTAGATTTGACGGCGGACTTTTCAATTTCACCGTGGACTTCGCCATTAAATTACAAAAGACTTCCGTTGACATTTGAACAACCCTCCCGACACATGATTCTGTGTTGGCTTAGTCATCGCTGATACCGTGTACATGCATCATACGTTACATTACACAAATACTACTGTGCTCTTATTAAAAATCCCATTGATATAACGTTATTACAAGTTAAAATGGCGGCTTCCATGGATCTTAATTAATACGAAGCTCCAAGTTTTGGGTGCATTTTGTTATTACACTTAAAGTCCAGGATTCTGCCGGAGCATAAGGCCATATTATATGAAAGGAAATTGGTATGTTAGATTCTTCGAAGGGTATAAATTGTTGTATGGCTCCTTGCGCACTTTTTCTTCTAGTCGTATCCCTTTCCTGTTTCTCTTCCTTACTTACTTCTTTTGAAGCCAGTCTTTCGTGTGAGGTCCTTTTAAAAAGAGTCTTGCCATCGTTGAGCTGAACTATCGTGGAGGTGGGGTGAGGACAATTGGTGATTGTCCTCTTGTCTCTTTTTCCGGCGTAATCTTTTCTCCAATGGCTTTACAGGGAGAAAAAGATGACCCATGTATGTTTACACCGTCTCCGTCCTTTAAAGCCCTATCTTAACAGGGATTCGATTCCTTGAAATGAAGATTGTCAGCCTTGTGCTTGTTTGTGTGGTATCTGCGGGTTTTTTTTTTTTTATATTGATTCGCTTCCTGATTTTCATGAATGGTAGAAGGAGAAAAGAGTTTTATACTCATTTGTTCAATTTGTCGTTTCACTTCTTCGGAGTGAGGGAGTGAAGTGAGGAAGAAGTGCTCTTATATTTACCTGAAAAGTTTGGTTTTATTTTTGTTTCCAGAAATGAGGACATTTCTTGTATGAGTATAATCTTATGTAAGAGTCCTGATTATGTTTTTTCCAAATGAATCTTTACAAATCACATATTTTGGAGTGTTCGGTGTATAAATCATATATAAGTGTTCAATGTGTTATTCTTTATGGGATTTATTTCATAAACTTAAAAGTTGACTTACATTTGTTAGGAGTTGAAGTTGTATTTAAATGAATAAATTGGTTTCATGGTTGTGGTTCCAGAATTAACAAATCATAATTCTGGAAGTTTGTCGAGTAATTAATGTCACGAATGTACATCTAAGAATTGAGTGACGTCAGCCTTATTTATTTATTCGGAATATTTATTCTTAGTTTGTGGGATTTTGCACGGTGTTCACATGTTCATCACATGCATATTATGCCTTAGGTCATTTACATACATTTACATATGCATGCCATGCCTTAAGCTTTATTTACGTACATTTACATACGTAGATACTTTTGTTCAATAGTTAAGCTGGGTTACTCATGGAACTTTTGATATCCAATCACTTGGAAGTGTTTGAATTACATTTCGTGATGCTTTCCTCCAATCAGAAGGTTAGATCTGATCAGGTGTTCAAATTTATCCAATCTGGAAAGTTGTTTTGTGGAAGATTTGAGAGGCGCAAAAAAGCGTTCGTCGTGTCGAGAGTATCGTTTGTGCCATCGTACAGTGAAGTCCTGTGTTGTGGTTACTCTTATTTATTACGTAGCGTTTAATAAAACATTGTGATTTCCTTGTAAAACCTTTGAAATATAAACGGTCGAGGAACCTGAAGATCCTTTCTCAGTTGTTTCATTTTATCCGCTGTGTACAGTTCTGTTGTCTCAACCCGTTAGATTGCCATACTAACCACAATCTTACAGAAGCATCACTTCTCAGGTGGAAATTGTCTTAGAATACGTTTAATCTCCTCTGTCTTTTTGATTTGACACTATATTTAAAGGAGTCGTAAAGACAAGAATTAAAAATTGATATTAGAAAAGAAACCTAGTGCCAAAACCCCATTTTTAAAAGCTTCTTCCGTTCTCAAGTTATCCATCTTTGATAATTGTAGTATGGAGAAAGCCATTTTTTGTTGAAAACTGACATAGCCTACTAAATCAAAAACTGCTCGAGTCTTACCCATTTTTAGGATGGTGATTCGCATTGTTTTGTTGATATTTTACCAACGCCAATACACCATGTATACTAAATACACAACTGTTAGACTTGTATATACCCATTTTTAAGGATGGTGATCAGGGGCGTCTATTTCACGAAAATTGAAGATTTTCGGAAGAAAAGGAGCGGTGGAATCTGACTCTTCAAAATCAATTCATTATTAGGGGCTGGACCCCCCCTTTCCTCCCTTCTCCATTCACCGCCACGTTTTCTATGTTCCTGCACCGAGTCATTCAATTTTTTTCTCGTCGGCTCTTCATAATGACCATTTCTTAGCGACATTCCTATAAGATCGATTCTGTCAGCAATATTGTTTCCAGTGACCAAAAGCACGCAGTCATTCAAACGATCTCCAGACATGCTATTTCGAAGATAGTTTTTAGCTCAACATCCCAAGGTTCCGTCAGATTTTTCATACACGAGTTTTTTTAAATATTTTGCTGTGTTGCTATGTTTGCCTTGAATAGATCGATTTGTTGATGTAATAACAGTTCCTATAGGTGCGTAGTTTTAACGTATTTTGCATTCCAAAATTGGCTAAATATATTTCAAATAATCGGATTTCGCTCGGCGCAATCCGAATGAATTTAGCATATATAATAACATTGGTTTGGGAAATACCACCGACTATCTCCGATTGAAAGAAAGCTAGGTTTTTATTGGCTGAAGCGTTAAAATACAGTCTGATACATACGCAAATCGAGCTTGATATCCCGTTTGGGATTTCTCCCAATGCCTAGTCAAATTGTGGTAAAGCACTTGTATTTGATAGCTCATTTGGGTATTAACTTGAGTTTAAAAACTGTTTAAACTTAAGAATAGCTCAAATAGCCTGAATAGGTTATTTAAACCATATAGTGCAATTGAGTATCTCTCCGGGCTATAAAATTACCAAAGTATAACTAACTCACTGATGAAAACACCACACACATGGTATGGCACAACTCCCTGTTTACAAGAGTTTTTTTTTATTTTTTATTTGCGTACAGATGATAAAAGCCTGTAATAACTGATGCATAAAATCACCGTTATTTGTGATGGGTTTCTTAGAAAATAAGTTCAAGGGTCAAGTAAATTTATCTTATATGGAAGAGTACTTCGAAAGAAACTTTTGAAATCGTATAAGTGCTTTTTATGCAAAATTTTGAGCCATGTTAAACTAAAAAGTACAAGAGCTATGCCAACCCTATGTTGCATACCATGATGCATTGGTACATGAATTTGTGTCCTGTAGACTCTGGGGTCAAAAGGTCAAAGGTCAAAGAGCTATTGACCACTTTTGTCCATTTCCCCCTATATTTATGGAAAGGTAAATGTGACGTGATATAGGTATGATAAATGTGGAAACTTTTTCAGAAGTGATTAGTATCAAGGATCAGAAGTCAAATATGTAATTTTATAGGGTAGTAAAGTATTAATTTGTACATTGTTGTGTCAAACGTCACAGAGCTATAGTGACCTTGTTAGCTATTTCCCCACTATGCTGTATGCTTAAGGTGATGAGATCAGCAACTCCATGGATTGCTCTCTTGTTAATTAATTGTGATTCATTGCGATAATTATTTTTTTGCTCAGAATGGCTAATGATGAAAGTATGCCTTAGTTCAAATCATGTCTTTTTACAAGGATGTAAAATCTATCTTGATTTTATACAACAGTATTTTGCTGCTAGTATTTCTGTTTATGATTTTAATTCATCAAAACCAAACATTGTTAATATAATTTGCATCATATTGCTGTTGAGGCCTAAGTTTTATAGGCTTATTTAAAAAACAATTTTCCCATATTCAAACGATATTAAAGCTCCAATATGCAGTGGGGTAACTCGAATCCTGGGGACCCGTGGGGATTTTGGCCTCAGGCTGCAGCAATGTCGGAACCATAGCAGCAAAGAAAAGAGGTGGGGAGGGGGGGCACTGCCCCTAGCCCTAGAGTAAGGGGCAGAAGGTGCCCTTTTAAGATAATGCAGACCAGAGCAAGAGGTGCCCTTCTGAAAGTTAAGGGTCAACCGGTTATGAGGCGCCCTTTTGAAATTTAAGAAAATACTAAAAAAATAATAGAAAAATACTACATAATAGGCCTTTGTAGAGGTTGTTATATACATTTAGTTTTTATTCGACACAATTAAAGTATAATATCATTTACCAGGGCACCGACACCGAGGGCCGTGGTGGGAGGGGGCATGCCCCAATAATTTTCTCAGCAGTAATTCTCAAAAGAAGTGTTTTACCTATTCGCCCGATGGGTAATTGTTAACATTGGTTTTGGCTCCCCAATCTCAAACCCATAGGCAGAATTTGCATAAAAAAAGTGAGGGAAAGTCAAAAGTGTGTGTTTGGGTGAGGGGATTACCAAATGACGCTAAAATACATCACATTACCATATAAAAGTGCCCATTTGGACACAAAGTGAGAGTGGGGAAATGCCCCCTTTCTCAAATTCCAAAGGTAGTCTGGTTTTTGACTGGCAGAACACCACCATGTTTTTTGTACTCTGTTGTCAAACTTGCGTGCCAACTGGTAGTACGCTATGGCGGGATATCTTTTCCTTGTCAGCATCCTCCTTCTAAACCCATTAGGGTAAGTAACTATCACGATGATCGATTTTGGTACGTATTGATCAGACATGTTGTGTCTTATCCGATGTCCAAAGGCAAAGTGAAGTTGACGTGCAAGACGTTGCCTTTTTGCTCTCCTTCGAGCAATCAGAAGACAGAAAGGTATGATGTCATCCGAGTTAGTGGCGTTCTTTTGAGAAAAAAACGAGGGTTAAAGTACCAACCCCAACCAACTCAGTGGTACCGTAGGAGTCATGCCATTGTTTTGTACTCCTTCCGCCCTTATTTTTCAATAATCAAACACATGCAAATACAATGTTTTAACATTCCTCTGCAACAATCAAGTCCCACGACAATCCAACACTTTGCATCTGAGACCAAAATGGCTCAAAACGAAGCTTCCCAGCTTTTCATAGATGATGTCTATAAGTAAATTGATCACCTCTTCTTATTCGAAGTCTTTGCTAACCGTTTCCTTCATCCCCCATTCCAGCTCTTTGAAAATGTCTTTTGCGAGTGGATCTGTAATCAGCGGGCGTCGAATCTCTTTTACTTTTCCTCTCCTTTCTTCAACATTCTCGATCAGGACGTTAACCTTTGTGGCTTGTATCAATTGGGCTTTCAGCAGGTCGTGTGTTATCTTCATCAACGCTTCCAGGAATTTTGACCAGTTCTTCTTTTTTTTAAACAAAAGAAAAAGAGAGTATTCTTCTGTCGGCTTGAATTCGACGGTCGGTGCTGTTTCGGTCTGCTGAGAGTTTGTACTCTCTTCCACCTGTCCACACCCATCTGTTTCTTGGCCTCTTTCAACAAATGTTTCAGTACTTCTCCTTCTTCATCCATGCCACATCCTATAGGGGCTATAAACGCGGCGAGACAACCTAAAGCGATGTAGAACGGTGATGTGAAGTCTCTTCCGTCAGTATGTTCTCCGTATATGTCAGGGTTGCAAGAGTCGTCGCACACCCTACGCCTGATCTCTGCCCTGGTGATTTCCGAAGGGGCTTTGCTACTACGATAAAGGTCTCATCGCGTAGTTTCTTTCATGCCGGTACATACGCCGGGGCTGCTTTACGTTTTTGCTCTGAACACGTACTGTTGGGTATTGCACTAGTCTCCATGTTGCTTCTTTGATGTCTGATGAAAAATAAATCGAACTTCGACGATGCTTCCCTTTCTATATTCTTTTTGGCAGAGCAAAGCAATAAATACGTCACAATGTTAATGGTGTGGCGCTCTTTTTAAATGGAAGGTTCAGAATGTATACGGCCTGAAGATCTGTTTTCAATGATCGTATATTCAATACGGACTGTTACATTGTTTCTTTCCAATCAGGCACGAAAAGGTTCTTGCACGAAAGCATACATTTCTCCATCTCTGTACAATCTACAACTGAAGTTTAGCAAAATCTTTAGCATTGCCTCTGATCCTTCATCGTGATGAAAGACAGTAAAATACACGGGATGCAAGTGTTTTTCTCTATATCCAATTTTAGCACTCGAACAGTAACATTTACTCTGTGGCTTTTTACGTAGACCTTTTGCAAGCATAGGCCACCATAAGCGATTCCACACATATGCCTCTTGTTTTAAATACCCATAGTTAGCTTTCAGAAAAAAATTAATCAACTTAAGAGAGAGAGAGTTGAACACACAATTACAATGACGGGGTCGTCGCCTGCGTATTCGGTTATGATAGTACAAATGCTATCACGAAACGCTTAATACGACCCTGACGAGAACACAGGTACGACGTACGGACAGACATAACATCGACAACCAAGTCAATGTCCACGGCCTTTGATAACCAGTTGTGGTGCACTGGCGAAATCAACTTAACTCTCATCTACCTCTTTTATGTTCTTTTTTGACCAATCAGAGCAAAGATGATGTCGAAGTGTCTGTGTTGGCGCTCTTTCAATAACCGTATAGGAGGGTCGAAGATCTGTTTGGATGACGCGTTTGTCGTAGACCAGTCTGTAATCCTTCTTATTGGATTTAGTGAGAAGTCTGCCCGGACCGTCTCTCCCAATGCTGTGTGGATAATAAACAGGAACGATGAGTTCTTCGTCGTCTTTGCAGGCTCGGCCTGGTCCAGGATCTGCATGATTTACCATGATGATCATCGCCTTGAAGTTGACCGATTGAATGGCGTTATGGTCCAACGTGATGCCTCTAACTTTGCACTCCCCTATGACGACGGCGCCAGTTCTAGTTGAACGTACTTTGAAACGTAGTTTTTGGGCCTCTGGAAACAAACTCGGTGATATAGCTCTCAGCACCGTAAGGTTTCTCCAGTTCGTCTGTCATGTCACCGAGAAAGTTGCCGAGGGATGGATCGTAGGTACCGGGTCGACTGACGTAAATCACGGAATCCGTATTAAAGTAGAGGATGCGCTCCCCAGTCGCTCGATGTACCTATAGAGTTTGAGGTGGGCATAAGCCGTGGTATAAGCTGTGTTGAAAATGTTCGTTTTGGGAGATACTTCGACGTACTCGTATGTGTCGACCTATTGTATGTGGGCGGTAAACTTGTGGTCGTTGGACTGCACGTATTTCACTTCTTTCGATTTGTCCGTCAACAGCTTGTAGAAGTTTTTAAGAATGTTGACAAATTCCGTCTTGGTAAGTACACTTCGCAGTCCAAAATTTCATCCCGATTTGAGCATCAGTTTAGCCAACGCTCGCTTTTCCTCGTCATTGGCGATGTTGGCGTAGTCCAGTCTGATCCTTTCGCGAGCCTCGTACTCGTCGATGTAAAGACGACGCTGTTCTTCGGTTTCGCAACCCTCTGGCAACCCGCTCGCTTCCTGTTTCATTTTAAGAGACGTATTTGATTTAAGCCGTGAACAAATGGGCCTCTCCCGATTCAGGATCATACTGCACCGTCTCCTTGAAATGCCATACCTCATCGATATATAACACCTTGTACCCCATCACTACAGCTATAACTCGCAGCTCACCCACGTTCCGTAAAGCGCTTGCTGTTCTTTGGTTGCATCGCCCTCTGGACAGAGTCTGTGACACACAACGGAAACATGAGTTTTCCTCGACATCAAACAAGGAGTACGGGGTGGTACAGACCACAAGGAGGTAAGACGGTGCATTTAATCAATCCTTCGTAGTCACACGTACGTCGGTCATGTTCGAAGTTTTGATGATATCCGGATGGCCGATAGGGTATTTACAATACTTGTTGACGTAAGGGTAGAGTGAGCAGACATCGACGTACTTGATCTGTTCATCTTCTCTGACGAATTGATGGAGCTTGATGGAATTAGTGCGTCCGCCGAAGAACGCATCTCGGGACTGAAGAGGTTCGATACATTGCAGGTTATCGACAAAGTCTTTCATCTGCGGGTTTCTCTCAAGCTCGTCTTGGAAGTCGCATTCCCACATTTCCACTAGTTGCCAGCCTTGTTAAAGATTTTCGTTGTTCAACCAGTCTCGTTTACAGGTAAGCTTGTTGTGGACATCTTCGACAATTATTTTGACCCTCGGCAGCTTGTGTTCTCTGTTCGGGTAGCAGGTGGCACAACCGTGCCACAAATAATCGTATAACTCGTAAGCTGTCTTTGACGACTAATCCCACCCGTCTACATTAAAAGGATTGATGTGTTTTTCACCTCCGAGAGATCGGGCGTGTTGCAGTTTTCGACCCTCTCGTTGCTCGATCTATTTCAACTATTGAAGGGCTTTCATGGATCAAATGTCATTCTCGTATTCCGAATGAGGAACCAGGGCGATCGTATCGGTACGAAGGAAGTTTCGTCAAAACTTGCGCATGCAGGCTATGGA
Source organism: Chiridota heheva (assembly GCA_020152595.1). Lineage (NCBI taxonomy): Eukaryota > Metazoa > Echinodermata > Holothuroidea > Apodida > Chiridotidae > Chiridota > Chiridota heheva. The sequence goes on from JAIGNY010003450.1 coordinate 372,628, forward strand.
AAAAGTGATGCATTTTTCGAAAGGATCTTCGCAAACATCCTAACCGGAGTAGTTCTACATCACTGCAACAGTACTGGTACATTTCACTAGCCACGTCAAAAGTCTTGTTCATCTGTCTTTCATACCATAAGAGAAAATATTTGCGTTGAGCAGGTTTCATGTGATCAGGATTGTATTTTTTGACTGCAGGCCAACGACCGACGTAATTTTTGTAGAGCTGAGTGTTAAAATGATACGGGAAATAACCCTTCCTATTTTCCGTCAACCCAAACGTCTTGGAAAAAGAAAGAGAGGATTCGGAATAAAGTTACACGAATCGATGATCCTCAGGGTTGTGACATCTTTCTTCTTCTTGTTCCTGGCTTTTTCTTTCAAGTCGATGCTCATCAACTTGGCTCCGTTCATCACAACGTTGGGGCATATTCCGATGTTATTCACGTGATCTAGAAAAAATGACCGTCGTATTCTTTCGTGTTGTGAGCAATAGCGGTGCTCCATTTGTTTCCTGGAGAAAGCAACTAACTGCAAAAGTCTTTTTGAGTGTTTCTTACCGAGAAGACGTGTTCTTTACCACATGACGCACAATCTTGATGGATATCTTCATTTTGGATACAATTCAAACATACACGGTGTGCTACACAATAGTTTGGCACGTGTAAATATCCGTGCGGGTACATATATCTCTCATGAGGGATGCCAAAGTGCATCTCTCACCGAAAGTTTCTCTGAACACCTGGAATATTTTAGTATGGCACTCAATGTCCTCGTCGGGTCGATGTTTTAGTTCTTGTCTTGCCCTTCCCTCTACATGGGCAAGTACAAAATGTGCCGCCCCTTCCCCGTTCAGACCCCTTAGTTTAATAGCCGCTTCCATATCTTCAATAAAAGTTTCGACATGCTCGCCTCCAGAGAATGCATGAATCTTTTTTTTCCTTTGGAAGTAGGTAAACTTTACCTTCCCGCTCTTTCATAGCTTGCTGGAGCTCCTTCATCTGTTTTTGTAGCTCCTTCATGGTGCGTCCGTCCTGTTCCACCGCCCTCTCAAAAGTTATTTCAAATTAAAATCAATGCATCCGAACAAGTTCACAAGTTCACCGGGGCCCACCTCTACTACCAAATGTAGCGAAATGGAAACCAAACACGTAAAGCAAACATCATACGTTTCTTGTCTTCCTTTATTTTAACTTGAACATGTGGGATTTCTAGTATTGGGTGTAGAGCCAATACAAGTATTACAATATCAAAAATCAGTAAAAAGAGGGCGGTGGAACAACAACAATAAGCTTCTTTACAGCTTTATTCACCTATGGAAATAAAAAGAAGAGAAAAGCTCATAAGGCTTTCTAGCATATACATAAAAAAAGGAGTAATACAACCAATAACAAATGACTATTTAAAGTACCAAGGCGGGTTGTATGCTTCTTCCCCAGACTACAATTGAAAATATTACACCCGGAATTCATCCCTTCAAATGTTGAATATTATTTAAAGTTGGACAACAAATGATATAAATGGTATAAATTTCCACGAGCCAACTAACGGAATCCTGAAATAATGGAAATTAAGCAGGGAATTACCACTGCAAAACTAAAAAGAATTTGGGACCATGTTGTACCTTTGTTACTATTCATGGACCAAATCATAAACACTCAGGATTTACACCCAATAATAAAACCATATTCCAGCAGAAAAACCTTCAGCTCCTTTCTCAACCCAAAGAAGTAAAATATATTGTCCACCGTCTATGCCCAGATGATATTATAAATTGCGGCACGTTGACCAATAATATACCCAGCTGATTTTATGTAGTACGAGAAAGAAAACCGTAACATTTTACAAAATAAGTATGAAAGTAATAATATATGAAAAAAGATATAAAGCATGTATATAAAACTATAAAATAATACCCATGCCACTAAAATATATCAATATGATACAAGGATATAATATACGTCCTAAGGTCAAGGACACTTTACCATACTGAACAAAATGGCGGCCACCCTGACACATCAACACCAGTAACTAGGTCCTAAATATCTTATGAAACTTCCAGAAGAAATATAAGTAGCATATATGATATCTAAGTTGACAACCAGAATACATTTCATTGGGAAATAATGCTAGCCCTAACAAAGAAACTGCCCCTCTTACAACTCTTTAACTTTATCGAGGGTGCATCCATCTTGGAAGACGTCATATCAAAAGAGGGCGAACAATCATAGTACAAATATGCCCTTTGGGTCCAGCTGTGAATTGAGCCTAAGCTTATCCTCCCAGATCATTATTGTGGCCTTTGACCCCATTAACTCACACATCATATCCCCTAGCCTAACAGGTCAACCCTTCTGACATAACAGGTGGAAATCCATGTCTTAAAACACGGATAATACAACAAGTGGGACAGTCTAACTTGCAAAAAAGCATAGCTTAAAAGATATTTTAACTTAACATTCATAAATTCATTACAACTATCATAAACAGATAAATAAACATATTCTTTTTAAATTACTAACTAACTCACTACAGGCTTCCCTATCCATATTTTGATGACAGTAGGACATTATTCTTAACTTTTGAGGTTTATTTTGATAATTTGTCCCATCCTCAAATCAAATTGCATTCGTATATTTTTCTTATGCCTACTTCAAGAATTTTATATACCTTTCCATTCTTAGAATATTTTATCAAAGTTTACTTTGAAAAAGATAGAAAACGGATGATTTGTCAATTTTTTTATTGTAAAATTTCGAGCGATCACGAAAGTGATGAAATTCAACTCTAACAAAAGATTCAATACCTTTTAGAAAAAGATGTTTCTAAAATTGATGAATGCAGAAACGAGAATATTGTGAGAATAAGATCAAAATAATTTTGTTTAAGATATTTTACCGAAAATCAAAAGAAATTCGAGTATGCAGGTATGTACGGGTATTAAGTCATGCTGTCGAATTTTCTAAATAACATTCGAAATTTTATATAACGCCATCATTGGGGCTAACGCCTTGGGCCTCTTAACCATAATGATGACGTAATACACAGACACGGGGATTATGATCAAGGTTAATCCCTGAATAAGATTTCACAATGGACGAAAAATGACTGAAAACTTTTCACCTTTGCAATCTTACGTACTTAATTTTTAATTGAATAAAAAGGACATTCACACACTGATGAAAATCGAGATCACAATCGATCATAAATGATCAAATTTATGACAGTTCGGGAGCAATCTGAAAAACCGGGTACTTTAAAATACCCAAAACATTAGGTACTTTTATGTATTACGTCATCGCATGAGCCTACCCATTTGACTAGCCCACACTAAATATATGGGGGTTCTTATTTTCCGCTCCGGATTAACCAAACTTACACTGGATATCCTAAAATTTTGGAGACGGATAGTAAATAGATATTCAAAACTTTTGCTGCTGCTTTTTGAAATTCATAGTGGCGTTTGTAAGAAAATGAACAAAACGTACTGCCCATAATCTGTTTTATTAATTTTCTTAAAAAGGCGACCATGAATTTAAACAAGCAGCGGCAAAAAGTTTTGACTATCTATTTACTATCCATCTCCAAAACTTCAAGATATCCATTGAAATTTTGGACAATTTGGGACGGATAATGAAAAACCCCATACGTTTAGCGTGGGCTAGTCAAATGTGTAGGCTCATGCAATGACGTTATACATAAAAGTACCCAATTTGTTGGGTATCCAGTTTTAATTGTCTTTTATAATTCTTCGAAGAGTCGAAGGGTTACAAAAAATTATGGTCGAAGCATTTTGGGTTAAAACATACCGCCAATAAATGTTGAAGAATGAATGGACCTCTGATAAGTTTTCGGTGATAAACATTTAAAAAGGGAAAAAAGATTAATAAATAAAGATTGCGAGTAGTCCGCCCAGTCCTATTTGACGTAATGACAATCCTCACACTTTGATGAGCCATATCGGGAGTGCTATAATCCTCAAACTTTGATGTACAATATCGGGAACACTAATTCCAAATATGAAGGCTGTTTAACTATCTAACCAAACTTTAAGAGTTTGTCTAAAATACTATATTCATGTCTCAGTCATATATCAGTAAACGTTCACAGACCTTTTTCATGGTACATGTGATCAATATGTGTAGCACTTTGGAGAACTGGCCGATTTGATAGAATGTTATTTCATAGAAATGCCAACAACCGTTTACGTCCCATCTCTGACACCACACTTGTCAAATAAAAGTAATACTTGGCTTTTTCTTATAGTTTTCAATTTGGCTGACTCCGGGAAGATCGCGAATTATTTTCAACCTCCATGTGTGATCGCCACCCGACATGCCCGACATAGATTGACAGCAGCTTGGCGATCAATCATGCTCTTCTTTTGCTCACATTCCACCCAATAAAGCCTTTGTTTTCTGACGATGATTTTCTGAAATGCGAAAAAAACACAAATTGAATAACAGTAATCAGGTAATGAATTTGATGAAAATTAGATGTGAACACGCGTGAGCCGGAGTAACTTAAGGGGGTAGGGTGTGACCCATATAATGTTTCGTCGGGCACCAGCATGGTACTGAAGAGGTATAAATTATACATGTTTTTGTCACAGTTTGCAATAAGACAAAGTACTGAAAATGCTTTTGAAAACACCATGGTTATTCTATGTTATTTTTACAGTTGTACGAGGTAGGGAGTGGTCAAGGCAATGCTCTTAATCGGACAGAGATGCAGGGACGACGGATGATGTTTGAGTCTGAGGGCACAGGATCTGAGGCGGCATTTTTCAACTCTCGTAATTTAAAACTTCAAAAATGCAAGGTATTTTAGGCTAATTGTGAATGTGCCCGGGCCCTGCCAAAGGTGTTCAGTACTAGCATGAAAGCCTGCCGCATGTGTTGTCCAAATTTCTTGTAAATTTTCTGATAAGTATTTCATTTTTAGATTGCTGGACCATTTTTTCAGCAACTGGAACCAGTAGAAATTTGATATTCATCAGAAGAAGAAAAATTAAAAGTTTGCTTGAAGTTTCTGGTGAATGGTTACATCTTAAATACCAAGTTTACGAAAGTTTCATGTTTCGTATCCGTAACCGGAAAGATTGTAAACATATGTAGTTTCACGATGAGTTTACAATATGTAACGAAATATCGAAAATTATTCGAAATTGTTTAGAAATTTATCGGGAATCGAGGAAAATTGCCCAGATATTAAGAAAAGCTGCTAGAAAAATGAAAGAAATTTCCCAAAATTGAAGGAAATTTCCCGAAAAAGAAGGAAATTTTCGAATATCGAAGAAAATTTTCCGGAAATTAAGGAGTTTTCAATTATTGAGAATAATTTCCGGAAATTGGCCAAACAATTCGCGAGAGAAAAAAAACCTGTCCGAAAATGAAGGGAATTTCCCAAAATTCCCTAATTTTTCCGAAGGTAATTCCCCTACCGCCCCCTTCCCCCCCCCATCCATCTTCCCTTCTTCCACTTCCATACCAAAACTGTGGTAAAACCATTACTCCAAATTGATTCTTTATTCACAGATTCATTGCGAATTTTCGTCGTAATAGGTTTTCGAGTCTGGCAAAAGTAAAATGGTCCCGTACGGACATAAAAGAACCGTATTTAAATTACGAAATCGGCTGGACACCAATCTTATAGCATGTATAGTCAGGGAGAGATTTATAATCATCGGATAAACTTGCATTAGACATTCAGTGTATATCTCAGCCATTAGCAGATTAAGCTACTATCCAAATAATGTCCTCCTGACTGCCGACTTGTCATGATGCTGACAACATCATGCTATTCAGGCACTTTGTCGGGACGAGAAAGGATGCAACGGCGGAGGGGTATGGGGGAGTTACCCCACTTTTCTATAAAATAACAACAAATCACCTTTAGATTCTTATTTTGTGATTTAGTCTATATTATCGCTTAAAGTTTGCCATGTAAGGTAGAGCCATGTAAACAGTACATGGTAATGTTAACTCTTCTCTTTAACAGTTTGAAACACATCTGCCGTGATTGTCAGGCTACTAAAAGGTATGCAAATATGACTCCCTAAATTTCAGCCCTACAACGGTACCTCCTCCTTATCCCACTCAGAAATTCACCTCAATCATGTCCGAGCCGGGCCTCCGAATTGTCTAGATAGCAAAGACATATCCTGCTGACTCTGCATTATGATGCTAACAACATCATAATTAAGCAGTTAATCGGGAAGAGATTTGAAATGTCAGATGTACATGTTTAAATCAGATATACTCTTAATCATTCATTCCCGAGTCGTCTAGATAACAGAAATATCTCCACTCTATTTAAAATCCAGAACCGCGATGATCATGGCCCATTTTGGGCAACAAAAAATATAAAAAGGCCAAAAACAACTGCGTCAATGAATTGTATGTTATATTTTCTTAATTTGATTTAATTATTGCATTCAAGAAGCACCTTAAAATTGACATGAACGTGATGAGTCAAAATTCAGCTTTAGTTTAAAATAATGTAAGGTGTAAGTATTTGGCGACTATGTTTCCACACATATGGGAATCTTTTACCTTAAGACACGCATAAGGAAACAAATTGCGGAACTAGCTGTGATGTGTTATGGAAAATTATAAATAAACTTAGATTGTACCATTATCATTACGGTTGGTTTTAAAAATGGAGTCCTAAAAGTATATTGAAGGATATAATAAACAGATATTAATTCATACAAAAAGTTTAATAAATAAATAGCATAGTTCTTAATTTTTGGTATCATAATCATGCAACCTAATGTTGTCGTTATTCCTCGCTCTTGCACTTCTTCGTTCCTGATTGTTGTTGATAATATTTCAGCCAAATAATGTTTAGATTCCTGATGAATACAGTCATATAATAAGAAATATATCTCAGTGTAACAAAAAATACATGAAAACTTTAAAAATGGATGGAAATCAGCCAAAATCTGACATTGGAAAACACTTATTCGTATCTTTACAGCAGTCTTACAATACACAAACAACAGAATGTATATAAGCGCCAAAATTAATATAACTGCCAAAATTAATATTACCGCTCAAATTGATATAACCTCCCAAATTAATATAACCGCCCAAATTAATATGACTGTCCAAATTAATATAACGGCCCAAATTAATATATCCGCCTAAATTAATATAACCGCCCAAATTGATATGACTACCCAAATTGATATAACCACCCAAATTAATATAACCGCCCAAATTGATATAACCGCCCAAATCAATATAACCGCCCAAATTAATATAACCGCCCAAATTAATTTAACCGCCCAAATTAATGTAACTGCCAAAATGAATATAACCGCCCAAATTAATATAACCGCCCAAATTAATATAAGCGCCCAAATTAATATAACCGCCCAAATTAATATAAGCGCCCAAATTAATATAATTGCCTAAATTAATATAACCGCCCAAATTAATATAACCGCCCAAATTATTATAACCGCCCAAATTAATATAACCGCCCAAATCAATATAAGCGCCCAAATTAATATAAGCGCCCAAATTAATATAAGCGCCCAAATTAATATAAGCGCCCAAATTAATATAAGCGCCCAAATTAATATAACCGCCCAAATTAATATAACAGCCCAAATTATATAACTGCTCAAATTAATATAAGCGCTTAAATGAATATAACCGCCCAAATTAATCTAGCTGCCCAAAATGATATAACCGCCCAAATTAATATAACCGCTTAAACTAATATAACCGCCCAAATTAATATAACCGCCCAAATTAATATAACCGCCTAAATTGATATAACCGCCCAAATTGATATAACCGCCCAGAGTAATATAACCGCCCAAATTGATATAACCGCCTAAATTGATATAACCGCCAAATTGATAAAACGCCCAAATTGATATAACCGCCTAAACTGATATAACCGCCAAATTAATATAACCGCCCTTAAACTAATATAAGCGCCCAAATTAATATAACGCCCAAATTAATATAACCGCCCAATTTAATATAATCACCAAATTAATATAACTGCCCAAATTAATATAACCGCCCAAATTAATATAACCGCCCAGAGTAATATAACCGCCCAAATTGATATAACCGCCTAAATTGATATAACCGCCCAAATTGATATAACCGCCCAGAGTAATATAACCGCCCAAATTGATATAACCGCCTAAATTGATATAACCGCCCAAATTGATAAAACCGCCCAAATTGATATAACCGCCTAAACTGATATAACCGCCCAAATTAATATAACCGCCCAAACTAATATAAGCGCCCAAATTAATATAACCGCCCAAATTAATATAACCGCCCAATTTAATATAACCGCCCAAATTAATATAACCGCCCAAATTAATATAACCGCCCAAATTAATATAAGCGTCCAAATTAATATAATCGCCCAAATTAATATAAGCGCCCAAATTAATATAATTGCCTAAATTAATATAACCGCCCAAATAATATAATCGCCCAAATTAATCTAACAGCCCAAAATGATATAACCGCCCAAATTAATATAACTGCTTCAGTTAATATAACCGCCCAAATTAATATAACCGCCCAAATTAATATAACATCCCAAATTAATATAACCGCCCAAATCAATATAAGCGCCCAAATTAATATAAGCGCCCAAATTAATATAACCGCCCAAATTAATATAATCGCCCAAATTAATATAACAGCATAAATTATATAACTGCCCAAATTAATATAAGCGCTTAATTGAATATAACCCCCCAAATTAATCTAGCAGCCCAAAATGATATAACCGCCCAAATTAATATAACCGCCCAAATTAATATAACCGCCCAAATTAATATAACAGCCCAAATTATATAACTGCCCAAATTAATATAAGCGCCCAAATTGATATAACCGCCTAAATTGATATAACCGCCCAAATTGATATAACCGCCCAGAGTAATATAACCGCCCAAATTGATATAACCGCCTAAATTGATATAACCGCCCAAATTGATATAACCGCCCAAATTGATATAACCGCCCAAATTAATATAACCACCTAAACTGATATAACCGCCCAAATTAATATAGCCGCCCAAATTAATATAACCGCCCAAATTAATATAAACGCCCAAATCAATATAACCGCCCAAATCAATATAACCGCCCAAATTAATATAACCGCCCAAATCAATATAACCGCCCAAATTAATATAACCGCCCAAATCAATATAACCGCCCAAATTAATATAACCGCCCAAATCAATATAACCGCCCAAATTAATATAACCAGTGAAGATGTCATTGACAAAGTTAAAGATTAGGAATGTTTACAGTAACAGAATAAACGTGCCTAATTTGACAACTGTTAACACATCGATAACTAAACAGTCAATATGCAATTTTCATGCTAGTTTATTGTATACTACATCATGCAAACAAATTCTTTTGGGGGGGTAATACATGTTTTGAAAAGTAAGTTTGAAATATACAGAGATTGATACATGTGTAGATTGCACTTTTCAGTTTGGAATATTTGTACCCATTTAGGATTTTTGCAATATTTTTGTTTTCATTTCCAAGGGGACTTGTAAAGTACAAAGTGAAAACCCCTTGAAATGAATATCTTTCTTGGGTATGTTTGGGTGTTTATCACACTGAAGGATTTGTCTGTGTTGCACATCATGTCAATATAACTTTTGTTTAAGAAGTTAAGTTAAATAATAAACATTGGAATTGTTTAACAAACATTTTAAATGTTTAAAAGAAGTAAAGATGTGACATTTTATTAGAAGCAACGATTTTAATGATTAGATATTAGTTTTCAAATTATTTAATTGATAGCCTAATTTTACCAGTTTTTTTACCATTGTTTAAATTGTTTAAATAATTAAATAGTTTAAATGATTTTGTTAATAACTTGCTACTTCTTTTTTGTCTGTTCTGCTGCATTTGAGTGATCAAATGCCGCATACATGCTCTTTATTAAAGATGTTTAGATAGGGAGCTACAACATGGCCTGACATGGATCAACATGAACTAACAATCATGGAACAAACTTAAGTCCATTCAAAATCTTTTAGAACTAGAAAATTTGACAGAATTATTTTGTTTTCATACATAAGAAACTTAAACATAAAATGCAAAATAAATCATTATTAAATCACCACAGGAACACAATGATTATGTATTCATTTGAAGATTTACCTGCTGAGATTTGTTACTGTTTAATCTAATCAAAAAGTCTCTGTGTTTATGTAATAAAGTTTAAATTATGAAAAAGGATTATTTTCGAATTCAGTGAAAATATGCAAAAAAGGACTTAATAAAAGCCATTCATTGTGGAAATAATGTAGGGTTCAGTTGTAAAAAGTGTATATGCTGTGCTAAATGCAGTTTTTATGCTAGTTTTTTAAGTTCAAAGTAAGAAAGAAGATTTATATCTAAAACAATAACTTCAGATTTGTATCGATAAATTATAATCCTTTTTTTTTAAATTAGTTTGAAATTTTAGTCAGTCTTGATGCCATTTCATCTCCTTTTAAAAGATATTATATCATAAGTATGCTATACCATAGGTTGCTGTTTGCTTCGTGTATCCTTTCTTATTGTTTATACATTAGTGAGTGTTACTTTGGAAAAGATTTTCAAATAAACTTTTTTAGAAAAAGTGAAAAAATTTTGAACTTCTTTCTTAGAAAAATTAAAGCCCATTACCGTTTTACATAGTGATTTTCTAACACCACCAGCTGATAATTGTTTTGACCATTCCTATGCTACACTAATGATGGCAATACACAGTATAATTAACACTGCATGGGGCCCTGGCTTGCATATTATGCTATGCCTAAGAATCATGTTATTTTGTTCTTGCAACCATGGGTGGTAAAAGTGATTGGGGAGGGTTCTTCACTCTCATTGTTCTTGCAATAATTTTGTTGGAGTGGTCTAGTAGGCCCTCTCAAATAATGTTAGAAATGAAGCCTTAGCACATCAGAACACATAATCTTTCTTCGCTCTTTGTTATGTACGAGAAGTGTCTCCCTTCCAATGCTTGGTTGTTATGCAATTATCCACCTCTTAAGCACTGCTGTTAAGGAAGAAAAATGGATCATGATCATGTCTGGGGGAGGCTCCTCCAAGATTTCCCTGGCAAGGAGCAGTGGCGTAGGTACAGCCACACGGTACGGGGACCAGTGGAGTCCTGCGGGCTTCTATGGTAAAATGACTCGACAGCTATTATTTCGACGGCATACATGAATTGGGTGGAAAATAATTTTGTGTACCAAGATACGTGGCACGTGCCACTTGTTTAATTACTTCCTGTGATATGTTAATTAACCACCACTGGCGGTCTAGTTGTTCAATGAAAAGATCGGAGCTCGGGCCCATACTGTACGTACAAATTATCAAAACGTGGGACCGAACGTCGTTGTCAGGGCCCATATAGGGTCCCTGAAGACAACGGGCAGGCTTCAAGTAGGGATCCCTTGTCATTTTATATCACAAGGTGGAAAACTTTTGTTCAAACCGTGGGGCCTGTCTAAGGTGGGATCGCCACGGAAGTGGGGGCACGTGCCCCTAAAAGTTCAAAGAGACCAAGAATTAAAATAGGCTGAAACTAAGACATACACTATAAAATATGTGGGGGTAATTGTGACATCCCTACTACTAAGTTCACTATACTGCATTTGTCACTGACTTATTACTGATGCACATAAATTGCCCCAATGATCATAGTTTTCCCAACGTTTATTCATGTCCCCCCTCCCCCACCAAAAACCCTCTGGCGACGCCAATGCCTTCATGGACCACTTTTTTCTTATTTACGGCACAGGGTAGCTTCACCTATCAATGGTGAGGTGAGGGAGCACTAGGTTTCCTGGCATGATGCTATTTATTCACCATTTAACACTTTAACGACTGTCAATGAGAATATTTTCAGATTTGTTACCAGTAATTTTTTTTTTTTTAAATATCCCCAATTGGGGATGAAGCTTTATCTCTGACTAGACTGTAGCCCCCTCACTAGTTGTGCTCCTGGACCAAGGTTGACACTAAAAATTGAAATTTGATGGTGATTTATCAGTGACCAACTAAATAATGTATGTCATGGTTTAAACTCACCGCACATAGCAGCGTAAAAGAGGGAAGCATATAAGCAGACCCAGATTGTGTTGTAAGTCCTTGATGGTTAAAACATCCAGGAGCATAGCTAAAGTACTTTTGGTCGGGGGTCTTAGATTGATCTGTGCTGACTACCAACTCCTGTATTGCGCCAACTTGTAAGAAGTAAAGCGTATTTTGGGGCGCCAAAATTTTATTCGAAGTCGTTGATGTGCCGGCTGCTCGTTTATGTGCCGTGCCGGTTGCTCGTTTAGATGCCAATCTACTCACCAAGGAGTGTTACCCCCCTCTCCCCTTCCCATTTCCCTTATAGTTACGCCCATGAAAATATCTTTTCTCTGACAATACAACAGCAAATACCCAACTTAATATACCGCACGTTTTAACAACTTAAAAAGTGCATTTCCTTGGAACATTTAGATAAATCTGATTTTGTATTTACAAATCCTCTTGCGTAATGAAGAAAGTGATGGCGATTATTGTCCTCGAAACATGAATCTGATTTTGTCACACATCATTATTGGCATAGAAGAGAGTGAGGCAAATATGGTCCTCGGAACATTTAGACTAATCTGATTTTGTATTTACAAGGCCTCGTTGGTCTTCAAGTTGATAGATTATCTCATGTTTATACGTAAAGGCAACTAACAGGAGTTGTATGGGTACTATTTCATATATGGTGTGTGTGCACGTCCTTAAAAGAAGGTGGGTTCCATGGTTGGAGGATATAAAAGAACATGATTTTGTGTTTACAAGTCCTCGCTGGTATAGCATACTTCTTACTAATAATGCAAATACCCATTTGCAATTGCTCATATACATAAGGAAATCACCAGGAGTCTCATGGGAAGTATTGCACAGGTGCTTGTAATAAAAAGATGCTAGTCCTCGGAAAAAGGTGGGATGTCATGGTCCTCAGAGCATATAGGTGAACCCGTATATGTGTGTATGTCAGGAGGTGGGGGGGGGGGTCATGTCCTCAGAAGATATAAAGACATGATTTTGTGTTTACTAGTCCTCGTTGGTATAGCATACTTGTTACTAATAACAGGCAAATAACCAATTTGTCCCCACCCTGGATTTATCCACAGCCTTTGATACTGTGGACCATTATATTTTGCTGAGCGTCCTTGATCCAAATTTGAGTCCTGTTAAATAATGGTTAGAATGTACACAAAGTGTTGGCAACCGGGACCAGGGATTTCTTTTGTATGGTGATTTTTGCATCTTAGCGTGATTTTATCCCCCACCCTCCCCGGCCACTTTTGACTTTGCCCCCACTTTTGGCAGGCAAATATCTCCCATGCTTCCCATCCTAGTGTCGCGCCACTGGTAGTAAGGGTGGACGGTACGACTAAATACAATTTTAGACTTTCGCCGCACGAAAAATTATTTTGCTTTTGCTGAAAATTTGGCTTTTTCAGACTTAAATGGTTACAAACAAATATTGTTTGGTTTTTCATGGCTTAATTAATTGAAACTTGTTTGGTCAAACTGTCGCGCAATGACTAATTTGGCTTACTACTTATGAAGAATAAAAATAATTCAGACGCACGCGATATGTAGCATATTGTAGAAGTTTGAGTACATTTTACCCCTCGTTAACTTAATTTGTAGATTTGGCTTTTTTCAAAGTGATTTGGCTTTTTGCCTTTCAGACAATGAGAACGTTGATAAATGCAAAGTTATTCATTTTGGTCAGAGCAGTTTGGCTTTTGATTACTGCATGAATGGTTCAAATCTTGGTTGTGTTGGTCAAGAAAGGGATGTAGGTGTTGTCATTAGGGCCCACTAGTAATCTGAAGCCTTCTAAACAGTGTGCTTTAGCAGCTGCACGGGCAAATAGGATGCTTTGTTTGATTAGAAGAAATTTTTGTTTTCTTGGTAGAGAGGTCGTCAATAATTTGTATAAGCAGTGTTAGTCAGGCCTCACTTTGAGTATGCTATTCAGGCTTGGAGTCCCTTTTATGAGAAGGATAAGTTCATTTTGAAGCAGGTTCAGCGAAGAGCCACTAGACTTATTCCAGAAGTAAGGAATCTCTCTTATTAATCTAGGTTGCAAATTCTTGGTTTGACCACGCTTGAGTTGAGAAGAGTACGTGGCGATATATGATTCAGGTTTCTAAATTCCTGTCTGGTAGTGATGCTTCGACTTCCTGTAATTTCTTGCATGTTTCAGGTAATCCTCATGTGACACGTGGTAACAGTTTAAAGTTGACCAAAGACTTCTCACGTATAGATGTTCGGCGTTTTAGCTTTTCACAAAGAGTTGTAATGAGTGGAATAGTTTTCCTGAGTGGGTAGTTACTTTATTTTTATTTTGTGTGTAGTGGTGGTGGTGTTAGTTTGGGCTTTTCTTCTTAGCACGGTCATCTTGTTATGTTATGTTACGTTTCATGATACGTGGCGCTCTTTCATTTCATTATTGTTTTTGATTAAGATATGCAAATATGTGTAATGTTTAATTTTACTTTGGACGGTGAAATCGCATTGTTTATTCATATATATATATATTTTTTTTCAATTCTAATAAATACAAAACTGGAACCACCACCATAGAATATGCAAGAATATATTAACAAATTATCCGATTTTAAAACGAAAACTGAACAGAATCGCTCTGATTTTTATGCTTATATTAAACACAGCTCATTAAAGAAAAACATTAAATCTTGAGAAGTCCTTCGTCAAATTCAAACAATATGACCACGTCTTGTCATCACATGAGATTAAGATAAAACAATAATAAAGCGTCAGTGACCAAGAAAACCTTAAAACCTGAATCATAAGTATGGGTATGGTAAAAGGTAAAAAGCATCATACATCTGGGAAGGCGAAATCCTGAATTTTTCTTCTTTAAATTGGATATGTTTATTAGAAGTTGTTGGTAAATCTTATGTTTTGCACCCTTTAAAAATAGTCTATAACGCCTACATATAGGGCCTATTTGAATATTGTAGGCTCCTGCTCGTTAGTATGGTCCCTATTAAACATTTTAACTCTAAAATGTTATTATTTTCCAAAGACTTCCTAAAACAATGTATGGGAATGAAGCAAAATATGTATTTATATATATTTTTCTATTAGGGTGGGGAAGGGTTAGAAAAAAATGAAGCTATAAACTTTAAACCCTCCACCCCCTCCCCCTACCCCTCCCAGAAAAAAATCTTTCCTACGCCTAGCTAGTTTTAAAAGTAGTTTCAAAATGACTAACCCTTGTATTGTTAACGAACTTGTTTTTCTTTTTCTCATAATTTTGTTACGCTTAGTTGGCGTTTTGCCGACTTAACTTATTCAGATTCTGAATTCCCCTCCCCTTCTAGAAAAAAATCCTTCCTACGCCTATCGTTCAGTAGTTTCAAAATGACTAACCCTAATTGTATTGTTACCGAACTTTTTTTTCTTTTTCTCATAATTTTGTTACACCAAATCGCTCGGTTGGCGTTTTGCCGACTTAACTTATTCAGATTCAGTATCCGACGGGCGTGTCTAAAGTAATTGATTTATTGTTTTACGACGTGTAAACTCCAGCTATTTTGAAAACTTTAGCTCCCTCGCCAAGACCATATTACCCAAGTGCGACCCAATTCGGCAAGCAATGAAAGATCTTCTAATACTACACTGCTACCTACAATGACGGAACGAATCGTGGGAGGAGAGGTATAAAAGTGCAAACAATTTTTCCGAAATTACAAACCCAAATTGGACTATGATTTCTTTTTGTTAAGATGAATAAAAGCCATGTCGATCAAGAGGGGAACGCCGCCTTTAGAAAATTTAGAGAGCTTGTCTGCTGTTTCAACGATTCTCTTCAATGCATCGCGCGACGGAAAGCTCTCACAAGTGAAAAGCTATTTACTGCAGTATTCGCAAGAGGAAGCAAAATGGCTACTTTCCCAGGTTGTAGAAAACAGTACACCATTGATTATTGCATGCAGGAATGGACATATAGATATCGTAAATTACTTAATACAAAACTATGGGGTGGATATAGAACAAGTGGGGTCAGTGACCTTTGACAGAGAGACAATTGAAGGTGCCCCACCACTTTGGTGCGCAGCTGCAGCAGGTCATTATTCAACTGTTGAAGCCCTGGTGAAGAATGGGGCGCTTGTCAATCATACAACTTATTCCAATTCAACCCCCTTAAGAGCTGCATGTTTTGATGGACATTTTGAAATCGTCAAATATCTGGTAGAAAATGGGGCTGACATAGAGCTCGCAAATCGCCATGGACACACATGTTTAATGATATCTTGTTACAAAAACCATCACCGAATTGCAGAATATTTACTTAAACTAGGTGCAGATATAAACAGAAAGAGCGTTAGGGGAAACACTGCATTACATGACTGTGCAGAATCTGGCAGCTTAGAAATAATGAGATTACTGTTATCATATAATGCAAAGATGGATATTGATGCCTTTGGAATGACACCGTTGAAAGCTGCGGCAGTCGCTGGACACACAAAAATTGTTGACTTTCTTGTAGATCATAAAGACCTTAACGTATCAAAATGTGAAAGAATTGATGCATTAGAACTTGTCGGAGCTACATTCGTGGACAAGAAACGCGATATGCAAGGAGCTTTAAGGTATTGGAATCTTGCAATGGGACTTAGGCATTGTGACCAATCAGACATAATCACAAAGGCAAAGACTAATCCCATTCTTGCTTATGAGTATGCTGAAGAAGTGAGAAGTGCCAGAGACATTGAGAATTTGATAGGAGATCCAGACGAGATGAGAATGCAAGCATTGCTTATCCGTGAAAGAATTCTTGGGCCTGCTCATCCCGACACAACCTATTATATCCGGTATAGAGGTGCAGTGTATGCAGACAGTGGCAATTTTCAAAGGTGTATGACGTTGTGGATGTATGCTCTTGAACTCCAGCAAAGTTCTCTTGAACCTCTAAATCCTATGACGCAAAGCAGTCTCTTGTCTTTTGCTGAGCTGTTTGCTTACATGCTTGTTGAGAGAGATGGTGATCACGCTTACCCACAACTCTCATTTCAAGAAATTTTCACAATCTTCAAAAGTGCTGTGTCTGAACTGAAGAGGTTTATGGATAAGTTAATGGTGGGACCTTTGATGGAAAAAGATATGACAAGTTACAACAGGGTTATAACAATTGCTTTGCACCTCATGAGTCTAGTGGCAAAAATGAAAGAAGTAGATTCCCAAAAATTAGTTGAATTTAAGCAAGTCATATACACATTAGTAAAGATGAATCTAAAAGGTAAAAATGGCTGTGGGCTTCTTCACTTAGCTTTATCCAATACTACATCCGTCATTGGAAAGTACCCAGTTTGCAATTTTCCAGATTGTAATGTGGTTCATTTTCTTTTAGAATGTGGTTCAGATCCAAATGAGATTGATATGTATGGTAACACCTCTTTGCATACTGTCATGGGGGCAAGTCAAGATAACACAACAGTGACTGAGCTTCAACACATGGTGGATACCCTTTTGCAACACGGAGCACATCTTGACTCTGTTAACTTCGAAGGCAACACGTGTCTCGATCTTGAACATCATGTGTCACATATACAACCACTGAAATACACATCACTTAAGTGCTTGACATCTAGGGTCATCAAAGCAAATCATGTTCAGTATGAAGGTCATATTCCAAAAGAGTTGGAAAAATTTGTTGCACTTCATTAATGTAATTTCTGTGCAATAGTTGGAATACTATATAGATTTATGTTGGAAAGTTTCAAATCAAATTATGGTTTATTTTATTAAAGATGATGATATTGATCTGAGATCATTTCTGTGAAATGTTTATGAAAGAGATAATTATTTTAAAATTTGTGAAAAATCCTAGTATAGTGATACATTGCTACATGTATATACAGTACATGAGCTAAGTTTACTATGTGTTTCTTGGATTATTATTTTTCATTAGTAGTTTTTATTCTTTGAACTAAAATTCATTTTTAACCTCAAAATGTAACAAGAATATTTTCAGGTACATTTCATTCAACCAAATTTATCAAACCATCAAATAATCTTAAAATTGTCAGTTATTTTAAACAATGGATTAAAGTTTCATTACAAGAAACACATGTTGCCATTTGAAAGTTGTACCGCTATACTAGGATTTCAAGGATATGATAAATGTCACAAAGTTTGCATGATACCAAATAATTTTATCTAGTTTTCATTTCAGCCACAGAAACTCTACTATATTGTGAAAAAAATGATTGTTAAAAACTGTGCAGTACAGTATTGATATTGAGTGTAAAGTGAATCAAAAGCTACTGTATGCAATATATAACCAACCACTTGTCAGCCTGAGCAAATTGATAAAACTATGTCTTTGCACAAAGCATGAAATGCTGTACATACTATATGGGAAGGAATATTATGTGATTCAAGTAAAGGCTTTATGAACTGATATGAGAAAATCTGGAAAGATTTTCTGAATCATTTTTATATATTTTTTTTTAAGCATCACTGTAATTACTCAAGAAATTCTGTATGTGTACACTATGCTGCCTCTTTAAGCTTAAGGAGTACGTAGATGGAAATGGATTATGAAGTACATTCATGTGTAGTCTATGAAACTTCTTAATCAAATTATGTGAGAATTATTTTCCTGATTCATGATTTACCATTTAATTTTGATTCTAGAATAATTATAAACAAAGTGTAATGCTGCATATTCTTACAGTACCACTGGAAATGGAATGTTATGGTGTTTAGTGTGAATGGTATTAATTCAACCCATTTTAAAATTAACTTAATACATGTAGCTAAACACCGTCAGTCATTTCGTCCTCTACAGTTAAAAAAATTGATGTGAAATTCATGTTGATGCATTATATAATGCTGTATTCACTTGGTCGGAAATGTGACCTGAGGTCAACAGACCAAATAGCAATCGCGCGCATCCACCCCGCATTGGAGTGAAAACAAAGCGATCAGCTGTGTTTGTTTACATGTAATGCGTACCGCACACAGTAAATGTATACGGACTTGCCTACGTATATCGCACAAAGGTTTGTTTTCACTCCAAAAATGACTTCATCTCCCGGAAGTGACGTAGCACTGTCCAAGTGAATATACAGTGTTTACTGTTCTTTAATTACAGTCCTGACAAGGACCTTTTCCTATTGAAAATTTTTTCAGGATGTTTTACAATAAATAAATGAAATTACTCCTCCAGATATATGTGTTTTCACATAGTAAAATAAAAATTAAAAATATTTTCCTGAGAGCAGAAAGGAACAATTCCAAAATTGACTTCCTTTTTGTAAGGATTAAAGAATCAACCATAAATCAACCTGAGTATCTGAATGTGTGGTTGTGCTGATAGTGAGGTTACCCATGGAAATTCTTTGTATACATGCAATGCAATGCAAAATTCACTGAAAACCCAAGTTCTCCATCGGGCAGATCGATGTCATGGTTGCCCAAATAAGATTTTTGGTTGTCCCAGGCAGTCACTTGTGTGATTTGTCGAGCGCTGCTTTTTTGCATTCGTGCAAAGAATTTTATCTTGATTTTGTGTATAGTGACTCATCCAAAACACCATGTTCTCCTCGCTGCAACTTTCTCCGTCATACTACCAGTGTAATATGATATGCTGTACAGTATGCAGTACAGTATGTTTCTTTTGACTCATGATATATTGATTGGACTTGCTGTTTTTCTTTAATAAGGAGGAAAGAGGTATAATACATACTATATTGCTGTCATGTTATTTGAATAATGTGGAATAATTTAACGCTTTGTTTTTAACCGTTTCTGTGAATGATTTTTGTTAAAGTTTTTAATCATTCTTGATGTTACTTTGGAAGGTGTGTAAAGTCAGGGGGTGTAGCCAACCTTTCGGATTGGGGGGGATTGCCTAGCGGAATATTTTTACTTTTGGGGGGGGGGAGGTGGTACAATCATGTCCACCCCCCTGGCTATACCCATACACCCATTAAAGTACAGGAATGAAGCTACAGGGTGTGTGTCCTCTCAATTTCACAATGTTTATACTAAACTATTGATCCAGTACAAAAATTATACAGAAGTCAATTACCTTTTTGTAATTGTTGCTTTGCTTTTTACTATCTTGTTATGCAAGAATGTTTGTCATAATTTGTAATTCTACCAGAATGTTTAAGAGATCCTATCATGTTAAGAACTTGGTCCCAATATTTTGTCCAGTTTGTACAGCTGTGCTTAACTTCCCAATTAAGTTTCATACTGTACATTACATGTATGTCTCGTCCCAAGGTGTGTAGCTTGCAGAGCAGGTCAATGTCCTTTATACAGTAGGTATATGTATATGTTCAGTTTTCTTAACATTTACCAATAAGTACAGTGCATTACTTTTGTTTAGTAAAGGCAAGTAAACAGCAGAATTTTTTTAATGCATCCAGTGGGGCAACACATGGTTGAAAAACCTTGCAGAGCTTCCAACGAGTCAGGGTTGGAAAAACCACTTACCTGCTCGCCATAGGCAAGGGAAAAATAATTGTGGCAAGTAGAAATATTATAATATACTGTGATACTCGCCACTTAATTAGGCCTTGCTAAGTTTGGGAGTGACTTTTTTTCTTTTTTTTTCAGCCCTGCCACAAAATGGTTGATGCCTTTTTTTGCAATCACTATGAAAGGTCTAAGGAGACCAGATTGAGTAGGAATTGAGTGTGCAAAGTTTGGTTTGTAGAAAGAACAGTAGTGATATACTTTCAATACACATTTTAAATCATAACATACATTTCCCTTGAGGTTGTAAATTTCTTCCAATCCAGGTTAGATAAGTTTTTTATCCTAGACTTGTTACATTTATGTCATTGCTCCAGGTTGGCATGTGTTTGCATTGTAGCCCACTGATCATACAGTAGATATTAGTTTTCTTCATTTTCTAAACAAGACTAATTGAAATACTGCTGGAGTATAACTAATGGCTTTGTAATGTCTTCATTTCAGTCTTCCTTAATATTTCACATCTGCCTGAAACAGCATCCATTTCCAGCTTTATTTCATCTAAAAAGTTAGCTTCTTGTTGGGGATACGGTATAACAGATCTGCATTGCACAACATAGTGTGAATCCTGGATTTAATCCCTGGCCGGGTGTGCAACCAGTGTTCTGCGACTGGTTTATCAAAAGACAGACTGATTTGATACGCTAACAAAGGGACTTCCAGGACATAAAACTATGTAAACAAAAACAACCATTTATTATGAACATGCTCAACTATCAAAGTCGTTATGAACAAATATATCTTGGGAAGGATGTTCTACTGTGTATGCACTGAGTGTATACTCTAATGTTGGTATAGTTCATCATCTTTTATCCTTTTATACTGTATTTTCATATTTTACCTTCTTCCATCTGACCGAGGCCTAGGATTGCAATAAATTCACCCCTTGCTTATAATAACCATCTTATTGGGCTTCTTTTTCCTTCTTCAAATTAAGTACTCTCCTGCAGTATTCTTTTTCTTCTTAAGAATATACTGAAACATGTATTTTCAGTAGAAGTACATTGAAGTACAATTGTGATAAGGCTGCTTCAGGCAAATTCTGGTGGCAGTACTGTAGGTGTGTGCTGTACTTCAGTATAACAGCAATATAATATCTTTGAATGAAATGTACCAGTACTGGGGAGAGGAAAAATATAGTCTGTATTTAATGGTGATAACATTTCAGTTAATATAAGCAAGGAGCTAATGCAATTATGATGTAAGCCATAGAAACAACTGATCTAAAGTGTTTCATTTTTTGCATTTGATATACATTTCATTCCACATTAAGTTTAAGGAGTGTGACACTTGTCAGATATGTCCACTACGGTTTAATGTTGTTGAGCATCAAGAAATTTTGTACAGTATCCTGTCTCTTCACAGACCCCTAGATTGATTTAAAAAAGGGCAGGGTGCTAGACTTTTTGAGGGGCACATTAATGCATGCGCAAAGCGCTGCGTCTTTTCAGCATGGAATCCAGGGGCCCCCTCAAGGCTCAATCCCATGGTGAAGAAGCTCTGGGATTTTAGCTATAATCATACCTCAGAATGAAACTATTCTGACTGATATTGATAATGACCATTAATGAGCCAAACAGGACAATTGCTTACTGTGCTATCATTCTGTGTTCTGTATTCATGTAAGGTATTCATTTATGAAGAAAGATTATTAAGTTTAAAGAAATGATCATCAAAAAAAAAAAATCATGAGAGGCAGGGCGGACCCCAGGGGGGCAGGGCGGGCCCACGGAGGGGCGGGATGGGCCGCCCCTGTAAAACAGAAAAGATAGGGGTCTGCTTCAATACGCACCACAACAATTCTTAAGTTTATATACATTAGCTGTACTAGCACATCACAAACTTACCACATAAAACTATCAAAAACACATATAGCAGGCACATGGAAACCAAAAGCTATCCAACAGTATTACAGTTCCGGGATTCTTAGTCATGAATGACAAATAAGCACACAAGTAAGGTTATTCAAACAATCTCATTTGCTTCTAGGAATATATAGGCATATTGTCAGTTATGTACTGTACTTTCATAGGTAATCCTGTTTGTTCAACATGTACAGATGAAAAGAGCCTACCCACGAGGTCAGAAACTCTTTCAACAAGAATTGTGTGAGGATGTGTATATTTGGTGCAATTTAAAAGTCTTATGAACAGGTAAAATGTTTTCTGTTCAACCCCATATGAAAAAAAAAAACATTAAATTTTGAGTGTAATACTCTTAGAATTTCGAAAATAGCATGTATAGTTTTTAAGTAATGAGTAATCAAAGTTTGACAATTTTTTTATATATTGAAAAAAATTGATATATGAACAGGAAAACACCTCAAAATTCTTTTGTTTTTCTTTATTTTCTTCTCTTAATTTTAGACTTTGAGAATGTTCAAAATGCCTTCTCCAGCTTGAGGTTGGTTGCAGGGGTATGGTAAAGATCAAGTCCACTATATCAGAATTATCTTCCCATTTGCAAAGAAATATGACAGGGGTTAAAAACCAATGGATTTACATAGGAAAATAGAGACTATTTCCGATTCATACATTACAAGAGTAACACAAAAATTTCCACATTAGCATCAAACTATAAAAAAAAGCTGTAAAATGGCTAAGTTTGAACTGATTTGGCTTAATTATTTGCTGTCTTCATGTTTTTGTTTTTGTTAGTGGATTTTGTGTATTAATGAATAAGATAACTCATTACAGTATTTACTCTCCTGGGGTGTAGCCAGCATTTCAGATTTTGAGGGTCACTGAGGGAAAAAATGCTATTAAAGGTGTAAAATATGAATTTTTGTTTTCACTGCTCAAAGACTAAAAAGCAAATTTAAAATGGAAGGTTGTTGCCTTAAAATCTGCCATTTTTAGCATATTTTATGGACCATTTTACCGTATTATCCTATTTGTGAGGTTGTGCCATCGTCGGCCATCCCCCTCCCTCACCCATGTCTAACGCCCATCCATGCTTGTCTGCTAACGCTGCATTTGTTGTTGATTTAAGACTTTTAATCTGTTAATAGAGTATGAATAACCGGATTTGTTTTAAAATTTTGTTCAAATATCTAAGGCCAGGGGTGTAGGTAGTTAGGGGGGAGGGGGGAAGAGTTCCCTTCTCTCTTTCTCCACTAAGAGGATTTCGCCTGCCCGGTTACATGGTTTCTTCCAAGTTGGGGATAGAATTGGTTAATATTAACATAAAATTGAAAATATTGGTAAAGTTAAATACAAGTTTGGTAAAATTTAGCAGCATTGTTTCATGGAAACTTATTTACCAAGGCAATTTATCCGCTTGTAACGTTAAAAATTTAGGGACTCCCCTTCCCCGAGAGGTCACCCTTCCCAAGCCCCCTGTGAGGGACTAAAGAAGACTATTCAAAATGTGATGTGTACCCCTTTAAAAAGTGGGGTCTCCATTATCTATATTCAGTTATCTTCTTGTGTGTCAGTGTCATACAGTAAATAGCACTGTATGATTCATTTTCTGAATGCTGCTTCATTTTATTCTCTTTATAAACCTCGGTATGGTCCACTCATTTTATTTTGTAGTCACGAAAACATGGTCAATTTAAGAATAGTTTTTAAAATTAATATTAGCACTCTTCTGTCAGTTATCTTTTAAGTATTCAAATTTTATTACAAGTCACATATACAGCAATTTTGCCAATTCAATGCAGTCTTTAATATTCTTATAATTTGAATGCCTTCTGACTTCTCTAAAGTTGAATAATTTCCTGAGCCATGAAGGCCATGTAGATGGCTGGAGCTTTATCCCGGGTTTCTGTGATGCAAATGGATGAGTGTCAATGACTCTCCCTTGAACAATACTATTTCATCACAGATAACTTTCCAACAAAGGTACTCCATGGTCTAGCGGTCATAGGATCTGCTTAGCAAGCTAGTGGTCCCGTATTCAAATTCTGGTGCTACTTAGCCACTGGGCTTCGTTTCTAGCTCATTTATCAAGCACTAAATGTTTTTGGTATATAACCAACTTGAAACAATCAACAATTAATGGTAAGATGTCTTCATTCACCAGTGCTATCAAACAGCCATATAACATAAGCTGTTGAGAACTGGATGTAAAATACCCAAGCTACATACCTACTCATTTACAGTTAGGTGCAGTGGAAAAGCCAGCATTAAAAAGTGGGGGTTCGAGAAGGTCCTAGACCCCCCTCCAAAGACAGAAGTGTTTAAATTTAGCCCACTTCTGAGAGCAATTTTGGTTTTAAAAAGCAAAAAAGATATCAAAAATAAAGAATATCCCAATTTGAAAATTTCCATAAAAAAGTGTGTGGGGTCAATTCTGCCCCTCCCTCTTCCCCGGCTGCTACGCCACTGGTTGAGTGGACAGATGCAAGTAGAGTAAGGTGTCATCCTCACAACGCAGGACTAATATTTATGCCAGGAATTATATTCAACACCAACATTATTTAGCCACTGAGCTTCATTTCTAGCTCATTTATAAAGCACTAAATGCTCTTTGCTTTTGGTGTATCACAAACTTGAAACAATCAAATGTGACAGTTAATGGTAAGATTGTGTTTGGGTAAAGCAATCGTTTCCCATGATCATACATGCAGAACTAGTGACACCCAGCAGCAACAATGAATCTGAAAAAGCCTTGAAAACAGCAAACCTTTATTGAGAAAGCTATATCCAGAAAAAATGTTTTAACGCAGCTGCAGATTGGTTTTGGTTTTGGGTTGTTGTATTAATATTATCTTGCTAGTCATAAAAATAAAATGAAAATAACGTTGAAAACAAATCTGTGTGATAACACCCCATCGCAACAAAAATATATATTTTCATCTTTGTGTAATATTATTTTAGTGTTACAGAAGTTGTGAATCAAATAACGCTATAATAGTTTTATTAAGAACAAGTTCGGCAGGTTTTGCTCACTAAAAGTGTGCATGTGAGCATGTTTGTTTGGGGAAAGGGGGTGTCAAAATTGTTAAATTGCCCTGAAATACAAAATAACAAAGTATCACCATGCAAAAGATTTATGAATATGGAAAAATTTCCCCTTGCATACATGTGAGCATGTTGTTTGGGGGAAGGGGGTGTCAAAATCGTTAAATTGCCCTGAAATACAAAATAACAAAATATCACCATGCAAAAGATTTATAAATATTGAAAAAAATTCCCCCTCCCCCGCCCATCCCCGCCCCTCCCCTCCCCTCTCCCCCACTGCCGCCGAAATCCCACCTATGCTCAATAGACATGGAAATTGTTGTGCACCCTCTTGATATTTGATTATCAAACTAACATACATGTACAGAAATTGGTATGGTTCAAGTTCAAATTCTGATGGGTTGCAGAAGTTTATGGAAGAGATCTAATATTTACTATTGTTTACCTTTGTTGCACCATCTGTGGTGTTAAGCAATCTGGGTGAGAAAAAAAAACCTGTTCAAAGCCATAGTATGTCAACTTGTAAGTTATAAAGTAAATATATATTCAAGTGGGGAAGTCAATTGCAGAGGTTTTCGAAGACCAGGCACGAGTTGTGCTACTACATTCCAGTCACAATGAGTGACATTAAAGGGTCATGGTAGTCGTTCTACCGAACCGCCGAAAATAGCCAACTTAAAAACGGCAGTTGGGGAATAAAGGAGATGTACACAACATGACAGTTATAGCCTAAAACACTTGTGGGGTACACTTCACATTTACATGCTGTCAGACGTCATTACTGTCTGACTGTGGCAGTATTAAATAGAACTATGGAAGGAGCTGGCGGCCGAAAAGTGAAGACATATTTTCTCAATTTTTAGGGAAGTTTCTCCTCTGCCCGTTTAGAAATTCTGCTAACTCTATAACCAGATTATGACTGTGTTATGCCCATCTAAGTAAAAATCTTAACATGAATATTACAAATTGTTTTCTAATCATCACTTCGTCAGTTTATGTTGATTTATCAGCCAATTTGGGGCATCAAAGACAAGAAATCTTCAAAGCTTCCTTGATCTGTTCCAGGAGGCCATTAAATGGGACTTATACTCCTGGATCTCTACCCTTGCTTCGCCCCAGGAGCATTTTTGTGTTAAATTGTAGCCATTTTGAGGCATAAAAAGCAAAAAATCTTCAGACCAAGACTTCACCCATAAACCCTGCATAATTTTAAGGGGAATTTCTCCGTCTTTATAGAAAAGGAGATTACCCTATCATGCTTATCTACGTAGATTTGAACATGATCATCTAAAATTGTCTTCTTATCATTACTTGAATCTTGTGTTGATTTTCAGGCATTTTGGGGAATGAAAGGCAATAATTTTCAAAGCGACTGGAGGTTTTCTCCCCTGGACCCCTTCCAAGAAGCCCTTAAGCCAGTGGCGTCGGCACGCCCCCCTTCCTCCCCCCCCCTCCACATCTCGTCTAGAATGTCTAAAAAACTGTTTGGTCCAAAGTGACTATTTTGACCTTTTATTAATAGGGAAGGTATCAGTTCAAAATTGTATGCTGCTATACTAGATCGTTCGTAATCATCCTAATTTAGTTTTAGAAGCTGTGTGTTGCACATAGTCAAGAGTCTTTTGGGGGTATTAAAAACTTGGAAAATGTGAGGTTTCCCTGAAGTAATCCAGGGCTTTGCCCCTGGATTGACCCCATGCCGAAAATTTTCCCCCTCCTTTCCCAATATCGAACGAGCTCCTATGTGTGACCTATCTTAATGGGGGAGGGGGGTAGTCTGCATCATTGTAAAATTATGTGATGGTACATTAGATCGTTTGTAATCATCCTACTGTAAGTTAAAAGAGCCGTGTATTAAGTGCACACATTCAGAGTCTTTTGGGGGCATCTAAAATTTGGAAAATGCAAGGTTTCCCTGCACCCCACAAGGATCCCCAAGGCGGGCCCCTTGACCCCATGCTGAAAAGGTTTGTGCCCTTCAATATCAAACCCCTGGCAGCGCCACTGGCTGCAGCGGGACTTTTACTGGATCCCTACCCTTGTTTCGCCCCAGGCAACAGGGCCTCCTACCCAGGTTTGAAAATGGCAGAATGATTTTACAATCTACACAAACAGTTCCAAAATGTAAGTGATGAAAAGAAGAAATGTTAAAATCATAATTTTAAATCCATTCCTCTGAGCATTTAACCCTTCCAAAAAGGGCAGACAAAAAACTGCTCCTGAAAAATGAGAAAAATTGAAAACAATTATGGGGTTCATGGGTAAAGCTTATGATCTGAAGATTTCTGTTTTTTTTTTTTCTTTATTAGACTTGCTTAAAATCAGCACATGTCTAACTTTTAAAATTGAGAAAATGCAAGGTTTCTCTGCACCTCACTCGTATCCCTAAGCGGGCTCCTTGACCCCGGGCATGCTGAAAAAGTGTGTGCCCCCTCTCCCCTCCATATCAAAGCCCAGGCAGCGCCACTGGGAAAAATCGAAAACAAATGTGGGGTTCATGGATGAAGCCTATGATCTGAAGATTTCTGTCTTTTTTTGTTTGTTTTGTTTTTTCACCAAAGCTGCTTAAAATCAGCACATGTTTCATTGATGAAAAGAAAAGAATAATTATTATATTGTTAAAATCTACTTAGATAAGCATTTGGGTAACATTAGTACACAAGCAGATGCGAAATTTCCCTGGCCCTTAAAATTCAGCCAAAATTGTTGGGTTTATGGACGCAGCTCTTGAAGGATCCATGTGGAATCCATGTGATATTTGATAAATGCAGTTAAAATGATAGTGATTTTTGATACCTGTTGTATGAAAATAAGTCATATTTGATACCTGCAGTACTAAAATAAGTGATTTACCTGCAGTATGAAAGTAAATTATTTTTTATACCTGCAGTACAAAAGTAAGTGATTTGTGATACCTGCATTATAAAAATATACAATTTTTTTAGGCCTGCAGTATGAGAGATTGGATTTTAAAACCTGCACTACGAACTTTTTGAAGAAAAACAAAAATCTGCTCGGGCGGCACATGTATATAAACCTCACATATGGAAGTTCCCGCCTCCCCCATCCCCTCCCCCTGACCCTGACCGTATCTGTATGGTTCTATGTAAGACAGCTTCACGTCGATATTGTTAAAACTCTTATTCAATGATGAAATTTCTGGCGTATATAGGATACAACGAACGAAAGAGAGAATGCCATGGGTCGGGTTAGAAATCAAGACCTACCACTCGAAATGTTAGGGAGCAAAATATCAAACTGTATTAACATGTAATATTGACATTAACTCTACTTAACTATGTTAACTACCGAGCTTGCCCCTTGTCTGCTTGTAAGAATCATAAGTTTAAACGTGCGGCGCTATATCAAAAAACAGATTCGTAATACCTTGCCTTTGGATTGTTTCATTGTAGAATAGCTCCATCTTATAGTAAATTCTCTGAGTAAAGATCACTGTACCGCCTTCATTTTTGGGATTGTGTAGTCGACTTTTAAAACGTAATATAACCATACTTTATCAAGCTGTTATCTAACATAACTTCATAATGAAGCTGTACGGGCGTCACTTCTTTAATCGTTAGGTGAATTTGATTGCTTTTTTTGCCTTCCCTCACTTTTGGTAGGCAAATCCGGCTCACCCATGGTTCCAGACACGAATATAGGGGAGGAGGAATCGGTTAAATGTTGTTTTTTGTTTTGTTTTTTTGTTTAAATTAATACATAGCCCTAAGGATGCATTTTTTAAATCTAAATTTTCGCATTATTTCTTCACCAATGAGAGAGGGGCATGTGCCAGTCCCCGATCTAAATCCCCCACTAAATTTAGCATTTCAAAAAATACAGATGCGCATATAAATGTTGCTCCCCTCAAGTCTCTTTATTGCCATCATGGTAATGATGGCAGATAATTTTGTCATGGCAAGTGATTTATTTATCAGCTGCAAACAGGTAAAATATGGATGTAGGCATACTCTGAGACGGCAAACTAATCCATAAAAAAATTTTTTTCTTTATATATTTAGAATGAACTAAATTTAAAACTTATATCAGATTTCCACAAATGATTATTGATAACATTTAAGGCAAGGGAAAAGGGCAAATATTATACTGGACCAAAAGGTACTGTAATAGACATAACTTTTATTGCACAAATCAAGGGCTCGACCTCCAGGGCCTCAGAAAATCTATTTATAATGGCCTTGCACCCCCCCCCTTCCCCCACACCTCCCCCTCCCCCCAAAAGAATTGTTGTCTTTCTAAAAACCCGCTTGACTTCCGTTACGCCACAGTAATAGCGTTGCCTGGATTTTGATGCTCGTGATTCCCCGACGAATTTAATCACGGGGTCCTGGACCCCACCCTGATGCTCAGTGGAATGACAGGCGGGTCAGAGACCCGCCGACGAAAATAGGTCGGGGCCATTTTCGTGAGCGAAGCTAGCGTAAACGTAGGCTGGGGGCCAGGTGGCCGCGTTGGAGCGTGTTTAGAGAAAAACAGTCTCCAAAACGCCGCTCTTATTTATTCAAGTTGAATAACTTAATAAAACTGTTGGAGGGATTTTCCTTCTTTTTGTGGGAGGGGCGCCTATTTGGGGGCGCGTCACTGTAGCCTACAAGGCCCCTAGCGCCGTCACGCCACTGTTGGTACTACCATTGTTGGTAAGGCTAACATTAAATGAACTTAAGGGAATAAGGAAATCTTAATGTTGAGTTAAACGGCTTACCCCAGGGGCGGGCGTGTGTAGCTTTTTGTTTTTAGAGGCTTATGCCCCTACTGTGAAACACATATTCATTTCTCCCCCCCCCCCCTCCTCCTCCAATTTCTTAAAAAATTTTTCCAGGCTGCTTTCTTTCTTCCCGGTTAGGAGGGGAAATTGTGAAATTATTAACATCATGCGTAAGATTGTTGGAAATTTTAACATTCCTTTAAAATTTCCCGACTGCAAGAGAATGAAGAAAATTTCTAGAAAAGTGAAAGAAATTTCAAAATTGAAAAAATTAAGAAAAGTTCCTGAAAATTGGGAGGATTTCCAAAATGTTCAAAGAGTTTTCCTGAAAATTCAATGAAAACTCTGTTAACAAGATTCCTGGAAAATTCAAAAATAATTCCCAAAATTTGAATGAACCAGTGCAATTTTCATATTGAAAATGTTCGAGTTTTTGCTCCGCGCTTGACAGGCCGGCTGACAGGTGGCTCAAGTCTTATTTAAAATAAGTGTGTGAGGGTGGTGGGGAATGGCCATGATAGTATTAAGACTTTCACCCCCTATTTGAATGTTTTTAACTCTATGTTGTAGATTTTGGTCCAAACGTAAAAGTTTTGATCCCAAACTGAATATTATTCAAGAATTTTTATCCAAAATTGAAGATTTGGGAGCCAAGATTAAAGATGTTTGGTTTAAAATTGAGAATTTTTGGTGCATACTAGTGGCGTGTCTACCCCTAAAAATCCTGTAACCTCCTCCCCACAACTTTTTGTCAAAGCCATAAATATAATTAACTGAAATATCAAATGAACCATAATAAAAGATTCTAATCATATCGACTGAATTATCGTTAATTTCAAACCAAAACTTGTACAGTTTCCTCCCAAAATCTTAAATTTTGGACCAAACATTTTTAAATTTGGCCCAAATTTTCAATTTGGGATAATATTTCTTCAATAATGTTCAGTTTTGGACCACAACTTTTACGTTTGGACCAAAATCTACAACCAGACAAGATAGAGCCAAAAACCGTCAGATAGGTGAAAGTCTTAATTTTTATCATTACTGCATTATGGTCCAAAATTAAAATAATTCAGTCGATACGATTAAAACAATACCAACATCTATTTTGTATATTGTTCATTTGATATTTCAGTTCATTATATTCATGGTTTTGACAACAAAATTAGGGGCTACAACAATTTTTGGAGGAGGAGGGGGAAGGGGCGGAGGGGAAGGGAGGCTAAGCCCCCAATACCCTCCCTTAGACACGCACTGCCTATCCCAAAGAAATTCTAGACAAAATATTCACGTTTCGAGTTATCACAGTGAGCGATGACACATTGATATTTGGCAAGACCTATTATTTTTGCCGTTTGGATTTTTTTTCAAAAAGTAGCCTTCTTCACGCTAGAACACGAGTTTCTTTTCTATACTCGAATTCTTACAGAAAGATGCATGAACCGTATACATGTATACTGAATTAGCCAATAGAGATGAGACTTGAGGCAGTAAATTATCATGAAATGTCTAACTTAGGTATACGGTACAGTGTAATGGGAATTGGTTTTTCATTTGGCAACTGCAGGTTTATTGATTTAATAATTTTCTGCTGTGCCAAACTGACATAAATTACTATTGTGCTTGCATGGCTTTACTGCTACCCCGCAAGCAAATGCTCAGTTAGATTTTATAGCCATATGCCTATAGTCATAATAGGCACACGTTCATCAGAATATGCCTTGAATTATTTACGAATTCTACATTTTTTGATAAAGTTGCTTCCTCGACGTTTTGGATTAATATGGGCTTGACAAAGTGGAAATGATCAATAATGCAGAATGATGAATTGCAACGAATAAGACTATAAAGATGTTACAATCCTCACCAGGAACAGTGGCGTAGCTAGACTTTCTTGCAGAGGGAGGGGGGTAAATCATAAAAACAAATCCAAGCTACCTCTTGCCGGCCGGAGAGCGTGGGGTGTGGGGGGGGGAGACAGTTGCTCTCCTTGCCCACGCCTACGCCACTGACCAGGAACATTTCCCCCTTTTCCCGCCAGAGACATCAAATCCAGGAAATGCAATTTGTAAAAAGAATGTTGAATGACAGACAAGTTTTTCCTAAACATTGAACTCTCGGCATGTTTTCTTATTGAATGGGGAGGGGCAAAGTCAAATGTAGGGGGGAGGAATCACGCTAAAATGCACAAAAATTACCATGAAAGTATCAATTGGGGAAATGGGGCACAAGTGCCCCTTGTTCCCCAAATCCCATCTATGAGGACCCGATAAAGAGGAACATTTCCCCTCTCCTGATCAGCAAGAAGCAAGCCTATGAAATAAACTTGATCAGGAGGAAGCAAGCCTATAAAATAGACCTGATCAGGAGAAAGCAAACCTGTGAAATAGATCTGATTAGGAGAAAGCAAGCCTATGATAGACCAAATCAGGAGAAAGCAAGCCTATGAAATAGACCTGATCAGGAGGAAGCAAGCCTATGAAATAGACCTGATCAGGAGTAAGCAAGCCTACGAAATAGAACTGATCAGGAGGAAGCAAGCCTATGAAATAGACCTGATCAGGAGAAAGCAAGCTTATGAAATACACCTGATCACGAGGAAGCAAGCATATGAAATAGACCTGATCAGGAGGAAACAAGCCCATGAAGTAGACCTGATCAGGAGGAAGCAAGTCTATGAAATAGACCTGATCAGGAGAAAGCAAGCCCATGAAGTAGACCTGATCAGGAGGAAGCAAGTCTATGAAATAGACCTGATCAGAAGGAAACAAGTATATGAAATAGACCTGATCAGGAGAAAACAAGCCCATGAAATAGACCTGATCACGAGAAAGCAAGCCTGTGAAGTAGAGTTGATTAGGAGGAAACAAGCCTATGAAATAGAGCTAATCAGGAGGAAGCAAGCTATGAAATAGACCTGATCAGGAAAGAGCAAACCTATGAAATTGACCTGATCAGGAGAAAGCAAGCATATGAAATAGACCTGATCAGGAGGAAACAAGAATATGAAATAGACCTAATCATGAGGAAACAAAGCTATGAAATAGACCTGATCAGGAGGAATCAAATCGATGAAATAAACCTAATCAGGAGAAAGCAACACGGCACCAAAATAGCTGTTTCTGGTACCTGAAACATTAACTGATGCATGCTTACTTGAAGTTTCTGGAAAACGGTTGCATCTTAAATACCATGTTTACGAAATGTTCATGTTTATGATGCGAATCCGTATACCGGAAAGATTGTAAACAAAATAAGTAGTTTCACGATGCGTTTACGATATGTTACGAAATATCCGTTAAATTTCCTTTGGCAGAAACATCGTAAACATCTTCTCGTACACCATGTTTACAAATAACTTAAATATCCTAAACATTGTCAGCATATTTATGCGGAATTTCTGCGAGCGTATATTCTGGAAACATGCACAAGAAATTTAAGCTATATTTCCAATGTAACTTATATTTTATAAACATGATACGAACATTTCCGTGAAGTATCCGATAACGGAAAGTTCATAAACTTTATTTGTAGATTTACTATATGTTTACAAACTAACTTATATTTCATAAACATGGTACGAACATTTCCGTGAAGTATCCGATATCGGAAAGCTCATAAACTCCATTTGTAGATTTACTTTACCATTATGAACTAACTTAAACTGCCTAAACATGTATTGAGCGTTTACGTCATTATCCGGCAACGGATAATTTGTAAACTCGGCTTGTATAATTCTTACGTGTTAAAGAAATAACTTAAATTTCCTAAACATTGTTTCAGAGTAGTGTTTCCGTGGAAGATACAACAATGGAAAACTTGTAAACTTTGTTTCTATATTTCCTACACGTTTAAGAAATGACATAAATTTCTTTAGCAGGGTTGCAGTGTTTTCATGCATAAGAAGATAATGTCTACTTGCAAATCGGACATGAATGAAAAACAAATCAATAAACAGATCAAAGTACGCCGTTTGATTCCTTTCAGTTGTGTAAAATATGCAAATTGGCCCACCCGCCAGAACCAATTTTTTTTGGGAAAAAATGAGGGCCATGAAAAACTCGTGGGCCAAATGCGGCCTGCCAGTATATAAAAACAGAACTTGTGTGAAGAGGAATACTACTTGGATTGGCGAATCTCACAAATCCAATTGGATTTTGAATCACCAGCTCAGGGATTTACATACCTATATACAGGAATATCGCTGGCATTTAAGAATAAATTATAACCCACACATGCATTACCCTTCTTCGATCATGATTACCAGGATAATAGTAATATTTGTCAACATGTATACCTCAAAAAACC
Organism: Chiridota heheva; assembly: GCA_020152595.1. Classification (NCBI taxonomy): domain Eukaryota; kingdom Metazoa; phylum Echinodermata; class Holothuroidea; order Apodida; family Chiridotidae; genus Chiridota; species Chiridota heheva. Next base: position 407,151 of record JAIGNY010003450.1, read on the forward strand.
CTACAATTAAAGATACCAACGATGGACGAAAGACATTACCAACTTGAATTATGGAATTTGTATAATGGAATTCTGCCGTAAATTGCTGGATTAAAATATCTGTTCACACAGGTCTTAAAGAGGCACTAAACCGAATAGTGATGACGCTAGTTTTTGTCAATTTCACAGATATATCATCCACAACAGATCGATAAATTTCATGCCTCTATAGCACACAGACGACGTGAGAGCAAAGGTCACTTGAATATGTATTGTTGCACTCTTGAGTGCTAGATAAGCATTGGGGACCCATACCATAAAACTACGCCCACACATTTCGGTCTAGTGGCCCTTTAAGTTATCAAACGCTGTCCCTACCTGTACATCAGTTCAACAGTATATACAGTTCTTTAAATGTCGTTTGATCATGATCAAAACACAGTGGATTTACGGAACCATCTGTTTATCAGTTTATGCAGCACATAATGTCCAATGTACAAATCGCATATTATATCTATAAATTCATATACTGTAAATCAGTGGTTAAATTTCCATCCATTTTGATGCTTAGTTTTTATCATATTTTACGCAGTTTAAGCAGTGGCGGTGTTAAAAGGGGGCACGGGAAGCCCTCGTTAGATCGCTGTACACCAGAAAATGTTATAAAATGACATATTTGTATCTGATTTATCTGTTTACAGGCCTTGACCCCCTCCTTCATGAGACAAAACTGCCCCTCCTGTGCCTGCGGTTTAAAAATCATCGCGCCCCACGGAGTTTATACTGTTGCCTTTCATACACCTTGGGATTTCAGTATTTCCATGATATCTTATCTGTCTATAATTTTCACCGACCAGCTATATGAAGTTGTTCGTTCTAACTTTAGTAAGTTTTAAAACCATGAATGCTAAAATCATCGGGGAAATCAGAAGTGCGTTGTGTTACATCATCTTGATCACAATAAGGACATCTAAACGAGCCTATGGTCATGGACTGCCCATTCCGTGCGATTCGAGCTTTGTGCTCATTCTGTCGCCTACGTTACGTTGGGACATGGTGTCAGCAAAATTAAGATAAATTCCCAATTCAAAACAAATACTCCCTTGCCTTGATTTTAGTGACAATTCAAATCACTGTTAGTCATAATGAGTGCATTTCAATTTTATATGACATGTATGATCAATATCTGAATATGGTGCCCTTCACTTGTCGCGCCCCTATCTTATTACCTTTCTTTACATCCATGAAAAAAGGGGGAGGGGGTCCCCATTAAAATGATTTTGCCTGTGTCATGCTTTCTTCCCGGTCTGCCGGTGAGAAGTAAATTTGAAAGGTAATTAAATTGAAAAAGTAAAAACGAATGTTAATAAATCAGCAAACCGTCAGAAGGCTGTTTCGATACGGTTATCAGGAGTAGCGTAGTGGATCATGTTTTAACTTGTGGCAAGGGTATTGCCCCTCCCCCAAATGCTCATAAAACTGTATGATTGAAATGTTGGGAACCTAATAGAGCTAAATTGCATGCATCGTTTAGATGACACTGTTTAGAACTTGAAACTGCTTAAAATTAGTGTTTCAAATTGATGGGTAAGCCCTAGAGTCCAGGGACGAAGCTCCGGAAGTCGTGCGGTTTTCAGTGATTTTAATAACAAAAATTGTTTAAACTAGTATCAAACCCACGTAAGACGTCGGCAAGTCCTGCGGTTTTGTTAATTTTGGTAGCAAAACATTGCTTAAAATTGTGTCAAATCTATGGGCAAAGTCTTGGTAGGGGCCGAGGGGTGAAGCCCCCGAAAGCCTTACATTTTACGTGAATTTGATAGCAGAAAATTGTGTTAAATCCAGGTGCTAAGCCCACCCCCCTCCCAATAAGCCCTACGTTTCTCATAATTTTGATAGCAAAATTATGTCAATTCCAAAGTCGAAGCCTTGCTAAGTCCTGCGTTTCTAATGAGTCTGATAACAGAAAATTGCTTAAACTCATGTAAAACTCAGGGCGTCGAAAGCCAAGCGCTTTTGGTAGTTTTGGTAGCAAAACATTGCTTAAAATTGTGTCAATTCAGTAGGGCGAAGTCTTGGTAGGCCTAGTGGGTGGGTGAAGCTCCTTATATCGTGTCTCTGTGCTCGAATCATTACATAGTCATTAAGTCGCTGATGCTTTAACCTATTCCATCTCGATGATTCGTAAGTTTTTCTTGGCGGCCTGCTTGAATGATTTGGTCATCGAAGTGAGACAAACACTCAGTTATATGGCCCATTGCTGAAATCGGAATACCTTCCTGACTAAATTCACCGAAGTTCCGTGAATCTAGTAATGCCATATCATCGAAATCAAGATACAGGTCCTTGTTTTTGGCGTACTGTACTTCTATAGCTTCACAGAAGGTGTCGAAGACTTGATTGTGCACCATCGCCTCAAACCTCTTCCCCGGTGACATTTTCTCCTTCTTCGCCTGACATTTTTTCGTCGCCGTATATGCCTTTCATCTGTTCACCGACATTCTGTCTTGAATTTGGATGTCATTATTATTTAGTCGCTCCAAAGCAATCGCAATACATATATCTGCCTTAGCCCTTACAGCATCAAAACTCCTCTTATAACCGTCGAGCTTCTTTGACGTGACGACCACAAAAGATTGGGCTTTGATTAGATCAAGTCCTGTCGTCTGCAGGTACTGTGACAATAATGTTGTCTTCTTGAAGACACGCATGAAAACGAACGCTGTTAAGATGGTCTCGTAGAACTGATTAGCTTTTCCAGCAAATCTTTAGCATGAAAATAGAATAAGAGAAATGCGCTGGCATGGATGTATCATTTTACACAATCAGCATCACTTGAACAACTTCAACATATAAGGCATCCTTTGAATGATTGAACATGTAAAAGACCATTTGTATAGGCGCGGCTTTTAGCCTACCACCTCGTATTTCCAATTAGCTGTAGTCGCTTGCCCGACGTTCCCTTTCCTTCGCATACTTCCATCCGCTTATATGACTCCTTAAAAAGCTTGGCCATTAACTTTAATAACGAAAATAAATTGCTGGCTTGAACGACGACGCCCGTGATATCAGCCACTACCAGACTAAGGAAGTGTGCGTAACACCACGATGGTAAGATGGCCCTTTATGGTTAGAAGCCTTATACCAGTATATTTAGCTCTGAATTAAACTGTACTTCTACATTGGCATGATTGGTTGATAAATTTTCCTCAAGAAATTCATATTCATTGATACTTTCTTGTCTAAGAGACGGATATTTTCTTGTCTAAAAATACATGCACAAAGCGAAAGACTATTCGTAGTTTCGTACTGAAGAATGTACAAAACTAGTTTTCATTGTCACAGTACCTGCAGACGACAGGACTTGATCTAATCAAAGCCCAATCTTTTGTGGTCGTCACGTCAATAGTTGGTCAACATTCCTCTCCCTCCACTCTTCAATGGCTGGTGGAAATTTTCTCTAGTTGTGTTGAAAACTTGATTGACCTCCATGAGAACGTGTGCATTTGATCGAGGGGAGAGAAGGAATTGGAAAACGGAAATAAACGCATAAGCATGTTTCCGTCATTGATACTTTCTTGTCTAAGAGACGGATATTTTCTTGTCTAAAAATACATGCACAAAGCGAAAGACTATTCGTAGTTTCGTACTGAAGAATGTACGAAACTAGTTTTCATTGTCACAGTACCTGCAGACGACAGGACTTGATCTAATCAAAGCCCAATCTTTTGTGGTCGTCACGTCAAAGAAGCTTGACGATTATATAAGTGGGGTTTTGATGCTGTAAGGGCTAAGACAGATCTATTAATTGTGATTGTGTCGAAGCGTCTGAATAATAAAGACATCCAAATTCAAGACAGAATGTTGGTGAACAGATGAAAGGCACATACGGCGACGAAAAAAATGCCAGACGAAGAAGGAGAGGGCACACATATGACACCGGAGAAAAAGTTTGAGGCGATGGTGCACAATCAAGTCTTCCACGCCCTCTGTATAGCCATAGAAGAACAGTACGCCAAAAACAAGGATCTGTATCTTGATATCGACTATTCGTAGTTTCGTACTGAAGAATGTACGAAACTAGTTTTCATTATTTTCTCGACGTAGGTCTAATATAGAAGTTGTTGTTTCAAGGTTTTAGGTGAGTGGGAATCAATATTATAACTAAACTACTTACACGGGTAGAGAAAAAACACAAAATCGAAATATACGATATAGACATGCATAGAAAAGCAGCGATATCTAAAATGTGTGTGTGTGTGCTGATATGTGTGTGTGTCTATGTGTGTGTGTGTGTGTGGGATTACATGGGATACCTTAACACAAGCAAACCACAAATAAATGCTTTTCCTTTAGATGTGCTCCTTGTTAATATGAACGATGCCGGGAAGCGGAGGCGAGTGCGCATTTTTTCCCGCGCTTGTGGTTTGTTTACTATTTCTTGATCAGTGATTGGATAATTTCCTGCACTGATAACTCGGAGCTCATAGAATGTAAGATACGTGAAGTAAAATAATAAGTAAAATACGCGCAGTTTGAATGCGTGTGTTTTGTACGTTTATGTGCACCGCGCACGTTCAAGTAATCAGCGCGTACCAAAACTGCTCACTGCTTTGCCAATAACTTTGAGAACTTACATCGTGCGTGTAGCAAAAGCACTAACAATCGTGTGGAAATGCGCATTTTCTTGAAGACGTATCTTGTGTTTATGACGAATAGAACATTGCGTTCTTGTTCCTTTTTGTCAACCAATTTTGTCAACCAATCGCCTCATTTTGCTTTATCTCGTCTTCGTGCGCGTGTTGCGTTACTCGTGAGATGGTTACAGCGTTGCTACAAAAGATCGACAGAGCTTTATCTTCATGTGCATATCTTAAGACGAATATCTAAGATTACTTTCAAAAATTCTTTATAAAGCATTATATTATTTGTACAATGGGAACATTTTTCTCAAGGAGAGCGACAAAGAACAAGCCGAATCGCAGCAGGTAATTTTTACCTCTGATTTTTAGTTGAAACGTTTGATAATTTACCTCTTAATTTAGGCGTATAGAGACTTTATCAAACTGGACTTAAAAAGATAGGCGTAACAGAACATCAGTGGTTAATAACAAATACGCACCACATGCATGAATCTTTATCCCCTAATTACACAATGATCTTCTTTGGATTCATACGGGATTTGTATAGGCCCTGGGGCTTTATGAAGAAAAAAAAACACTTTGATTTAGGATTTGCATCTTGGTGGGAGTCAGGGGCTACTTTTGCCACCTATTTTTACAGAAATATTGCGGTTATTTTCAAAAGAATATTCTTTGGAATGTCTTCTTTCATTCTGAATATATATGCTTTATTTTTTCAATAATTGTTTATATCAAACTATGACAACACAAAATTGCTTATTTAGGTACTATTCATTTTCTTTCCCTTTTGCTACACGTTTACTGTTGTACTTTAAAGTGTGGACAAGTATACAGTTACTATACATTCATCATCTTCGCTCACAAAGCTTGTTGATTTTAATGGACAGGTAATAGAGGTTTTTAATTTAACAGAAAGAACTTTAAAATTCTGATTCATATAATAGCAAAAGCATGGTTCGCGAAATAAGAAGATTGTATCCTTCTTGAAAGATAAGACAGTTTAATTTTTATGAAATCATTTAAATTCATGTCCTAAATTTCAGTCACTATAAATAATCTGACTGTCTTCTCCTAAGTTTTGATTCCTGGTACAATAGCGATTCAAAACCGTCTGGTCATCCAATTGTTCCAATTCAAATAACGTTCATGATGGATTTACATACAATAACACAGAGAAATTCATAGCTTTTCTTTTTGATGTCACAAAATTGAAATGAAACTTGCATAAGTTATTACAATAAGGTCTTTAAATTCAAAATGCTGTAAAATGGTCAATTCTTAACCGATTTTGATGACACTTTTTGCTGCTTTCATAATTTATAGATAGTTTTTTCTTTAGCACTTAAGTTCATGTTGTTACTATACACGTCCATTAATCTTCTGAACTTTTACATCATTCTTGATCTCAATATTTCTATTTAATAAACAGGCGTCGCTTTGCTGTTTTGAAATGCTTTTCTGATGCATTCAGCAAATTGTGCTGTCTGTCACCTCCATCAGACAAAGAGGGAGACTGTACTCCCCAAGATCAACCCGGTCTCGAATTGCAATCCCAACTGCATCAGCAGCCCAACTCATTGCAAAGCCATTCAACATCAAACAAAGTTGATGTTGGTCCTAAAGAGGAGGACTGTAGAAGACCTGCGGTAGATGAGCTAACGGCTGATGATCTGTGGGAAATACCAAGGGATGCCAATGATCTTTACCGCAACTGGTTGGAACCAGAGGTGGTTGATGTGGATTCGTCAAATCACCTTAATTTGTAAGTTTACTTTGAGTTTTCTTTTATAGCCATTGCAAAACTTACAGTTCTTTCTGCTAAAAGCCATTGATAACAGATGAACGAAACTTCAGCATTTTTTTTATTGGTCCCTTAAATACGTCTTAAAATGATTTCGTAGTAAAGAAGAATTATATGATTTAAGAGAAAATACTGGCAAAACGTAATCTGGCAATCAGTCGAACTTACCTGCTTACTAATGAACTTCCTCACTCGTTTTGCGGCAAATAGAAAATGACATTTTCATCAGCGACTATTGTTGATAGTTTGAATCATCAGAGACTAGCAACGCCTTCATTGTTCAAGGTCGTAGGTGGATGGCGGGGGTGGAAGGGGGAAAGGGGGTAAAGTATTTAGATAGCCAATGGTGTATTCATGTGGTAGGGGTTACATTTTTAACTGTAAAACCTTTTTTGAGTCTAAAGTTTTTAAGAAGATTTAATGTGTAATTTTCAATTTTTTAAGTTTTTTAATTTTATGCAGGAACGAAATATTAAGCGCAGTGGCTCATTCTAAGGATGACATTTTGTGGGATCTTTTGTTCGCCATCCTGGAATTAGGTCTCTCTATTTTCACATCCAGAGATTTACACTATGTTTGGAAGGCTAATGGCGAACATGGCAAAAGAACATGTCTTGGACGGGGCCCGGCCTTACGGAACTGATGAAAGTGACTAATCCTTCAAGGGCAGACCAGCTTGTTGCTGTGAAAACATTGTTGGGAGATGATCAAAACTGTAAAGCAGAGGTAATTATAAAAGAAAGCTATAAATTGCCATTCATTGTCTAGAACACAAAAGGGATCAAAAAAAGATGCAATTGATGATATCATGAGTGATCTTCAGAGGTGTAGAGAGCTATATTTTGATCCAAGGGGCTCCGCTCTTTAATTGATATATATTGTCCACGACCAAGACAATACAACGGGTATCAGAACCGGGAATAGACGATATCTATTTTTCTTTTTAAGAGCAGTTTCTCCAATTTTGTGTAGTGAGTCTAATCTGAACTGCTCAAATTATCTCCACGTTAAAAGGTTATCTGACCTCTAAAAGCTTGTGACAAACACTTGAACAATTATTTTTAACAAATCTAAGTCAGTAAGGTAAGGTATCAAGCAGTAGCGTGGTGGCAGGGGACCAGGGGCAACTGCCCCCACCCCGTGAAGCTTTCTGAGAGGGCGCCGAATACTCACGGGGGCGGAAAAATTGTCATGAGAATATATTTGTATATACTTTTTATTCTCAACTTCTGTAATTTCTATCATTTACAAAACAAATGTTGTAAATGTTTTCTCTCAAAGCTTTATTTTCACATCCAAAACATTAAAATCATCACTGGACCCAACTAAAGACACATATTGTAGTCAATGGGATCCTACATTTGAAAATTTGTTAAGAAATCTATATTCCTCTTAACTAACTTTAGTGTGGAAATGTCACGATTTTAAGCAATTTTCTGCTACCCAAATCACGCCGAAAACGCTCAGCTTCCTGGGACATTTTTAAGTTCAATTTTTAGTTTTCTTCAAATTTTGTTCAATTTGCCTCAATTTTCTTGAAATTGGCTTCATTTTCGTGAAATTTTCTTCAATTTTCTTGAAGTTTCCTTCATTTTGCGGAAAGTTTTTTTACATTTTTGAAATTTTTTGAAAATTTCCTTCATTTTCGGAAAATTTTCTTGTAATATCTTTCATTTTCGTTAACTTTGCTTGAATTTTCGTGAAATATCCTTCATTTTGCTTGAATTTTCTCCAAATTTTGTGAATTTTTCTTTAATATTCGGAATTTTTTTCATTTTCGTGAACTTTGCTTGATTTTTTGTGAAATTTCCTTCATTTTGCGGAAATTGTCTTCAAATTTTGAAATTATTTTTAATATTTGGAAAATTTCCTTCATTTTTGGGACATTTTCAAGTTCAATTTTTAAGAGTTTTCTTAAATTTTTGTCAGTTAAATTAGCTTCAATTTTTAGAAATTTCCGTCATTTGGGTAAATTGTCTTTAAATTTTGGGTAGTTTTCTTCAATTTTTGGGAAATATCCTTCATTTTCGGGAGATTTCCCTCGTTTTCGGGAAATATTTCTTTAAATTTACCCCCAAAATTGTTGCTTCTTTGACCTTTGCCCTTACATTGGTTTTAAGTAATTTCTTAAACGTTGCTACCAATTTAGATCTATCAGTCTATGTGCCCAACGTTTTATTCTTAATATAATTATTTTTTTGGGGGGGGGGCACCAAAATGGCCTTGCCCCCAGTGAAACATGACCCATCACGCCACTGGTATCAAGACTTCTTAACATAGGAAGAACGCCCCTTCACATGGGAAGTGGAGCAAATCGCCGTTTGGCTGGATATGCTCCCCGTAAGAAGTTTAACTACGGGGAGTGGGGGTGGGGGGGGGGGGAGAGTCAAACTAGCGAATAAGTTGGGATGGTTGGGGAACAGTCTTATATTTTATCCTTTCAAACGCTACAGTGCATGCTACCTTATACTTAGCTCGCTGTCAACGAAATGTACCCATCTTTTTTGTAATCTTTTTTGTAAACATCTGTCAGCCACTTGGCCAATTGACCAACTTCAATACAAAATGTCATTTGTATGCTTAGTAACATTATTTTAAGAAATCAGTAACAGCAAGGAATCCGTGGAGAACATTTGAAAAGTAATTAGATGTGAGTGACGTAAAACCCTCACTTTCTTAACAAATGTTCGAGTATTTGATGGAAAATTAATTCGGCGTTTTTTGTTGATTGAAAATTATATTCCTAGCATATATTTAGTGTAACGGCTCTGACAAGCAGTAGAGTCTGGTCTTATTTCTGCTCAAATCTAAAGAAAAAAAAACGATTAAATTTAAACACCTCCTCAATTGAGAACTATTTTTGAATAATATATCTATTTTTACTCTGCTCATTTTCCTCATTCATACAATGTACATGTCAGTTTACCATTAACTCATCCTTGACATTAATTCATTCTTATATTTTACTCTTTTTTACTGTTATTTTACTGTTTGGTTATCTCGTTATCCTCAACAGAATTTCATTGCTGAGGTTGAAGCCCTGCAAGCGTTTAGCGGTACTGATGGATTCCCAAGGCTACTTGGAGTAACGTCACACTACCCCGTCCCTGGAAGAGTCCAGAAATTCACCCGACGCTCCAATCAGCTTTACCGTCGTTGATTGGCTGTCAATAACTCGTGACCTGTGCTGCGCTCTGAAAACAACGAACAACATGGGCTGGATTCATGGGGATATTAAGATGAACAACATCTTAGTGGACCGAATCGCCACTGACCCATCAATGACGTCATGGCTTGGGGACGGTCTTTGGACCATGAAGTTGATTAACTTTGAAAAGGCTTGTCGGCTTGACTCAGTTCCAAATGTTATTCAGTATGGGTACGAGAAGAAGTGCGATCTATACGGATACAGCATGCAGCTTGCCCCAGAGATCATAGAGGGACAATCTTCTCATACACCAAGCTCAGAAATGTATTCACTCGGCTATCTAATGAGAGAACTTGGGTTCTTCACTGAATCTTACTTTTAGATAAACTTGGCGCTGATTGCATGACCACAGACCCTGCTGCTCGATTAACATTTGATCAAGCGATTCTACTACTGGAATCCGAAATCTACGAGAGCATGTCCCGAGGATAAAAAAGAATGGCACGCTGGTCGTGATACCACAGACGGGCATTTCGTGCATCCATTACAAGTTAATCGAGAAGAAATTGAAGGCAATTAGGTTAAATCTCAAAAACGTTTTTCACATCAAACAAAAAAATCTAAATATTAAACTGCTGAAAGCTGAATAAAAGGGAACTTTCTGTGCAGTTTACTACTTTTTGTCGTTTTACTGGAAACAGTATGAATATCGTGTTTCTCAACTTTTTATGTAAAACACCTCACCACAGCTGGATTTCTTCGAAAGCCTTAAAATCATTAATATCTTGTTTTTATAATCAATCAATTAATACATACAGATCTTTTCGATATTCATTGAATCATACCTGTGTAAATACTTTATCAAATGCAATACTATTTATTCCAATTAAATATTATAAACCTTAATTATTTATGCTACCTTTTTTTGTTAAAAACGAATCTTGTTCAGTAAAAACAAATTACAAACTTTTAGAAAACCAAACCTGTTGTCGTTATTTCTTATACTAATAATCTAATTTGTCATGAGTAAATTAAGATTAAGATAAGTGGGGGCATAGGCGACGGAACTTGAGATCACAGAGGGCACGTCCCCTCCCCCAATTTTGTCAACAGTTTAAAAAGTGCCCTTTTTCAAATATAAAAAGTGCCCTTTTTCATAGTAAAGAGTGCCCCTCCGACTGTCTGAGGGTGAGAAGTGCCCTTTTTCAGAGAAGGAATGTGCCCTTTAACTGTTGAAACATTGAAAAACATTCTCCTTTAGACTATATGTATGATATTTTCATTTTTTGTTGAAAAATGTAACACAGTATCGCCCTGAAAGGAACTAGAATTGTGAAATTTTATAATCTATTCATCAATTTTCCCAAACACGACGTTGGGGGCCCAACAACTCCACATTGGATTTTTTTCTATACTGAAAAATTACTTACATCTGCCTACCTTTATTTTCTCCAATCATAAAGTGTAAAAAGTCTTTAAAATCTGAAAATAGGACCTTATCAGAAATGTGCGAGCCATCACAAATTTCAATAATGAAATTGGGCTCGAGGCAAAACTTACAATACGGACTCAGGCCCTTATCGTCCCCCATCTTTTTTGCAAAGTTCAAAAAGTGCCCTTTTACGGAGAGGAAACTTGAATGTTCTGTCAAATATTAAAACAACAGGCTTGTGTTTTTATTGTCAGATTGAATCAAGTAGCACAAATATTTGCTATGGCCGATCAGCCCATATTTCAATAGTGGAACACCTTTTATGCGGGGTCACTATAGTCACTGACTCGCTGAATACTGGATTGTAAATTTGGAGTATTTCTTGTAATATATTTTGACCTGACTGATATACTGTATTAGGTTTATTCGTAACATTTCATAAGAAAAAGAATTTGTTTAGAAACACTTAATACAAAACTTATGTTGATTTGTTATTCTTACCAGGAGATATTCAAATTTTAAAGTTCGTGAAAAATGCTCATAAACAAATAAAAAAGGCCTAGCATGACATCACAGCAACACATTCGCCCACAAAGTTGATGTATTTCATTAAAATCTATCATCCTTTTTTTTATTAGTAAAACCTGCTAGAAAAATAAATTGATGAAAGTTAGGTATACCTGTATACATTGCCAATTATACCCTATTTCTATAACTTTTAGAAATTTGTTTCTAATTATACAGAAACAACCAATTAACAGATTAACGTTCAAAGAAATACATACACATTTGCAATAGAATTGTCTATACAGCTATATAACATCTTCAAACACGAATTCATCATACTGTACAAAAACTTTACAATTGGGAAATATTTACAAATCCATTTCTCCTGAACAGAATATGACATCAACTTGATTTTTGTACCAAATTGGCTCTAAAATTTTCGCTCTTTCACATAAGTTAAAAAAAAAAACATTGGACTATTCCTCTTATTTAATTGATTTTCTAAATCATTAGTCTCAGGACCTGTTTATTTACTTTTCGCATTGTTTGGGATATTCAATATTCCGAATGATGATCAGTATACAGGTATAGTTGACTAAACATGATCGATATCTTTCCGATTTCGAGACTTATGACCTATAAATTTCCAAATTTGTGTATATAGATCTTCGTGTAAAACTTGCTTATTTCCCCAAATTTTGGTCCACTTGAAATTTTGATATGCTAGAAAACAAATTGGAGAAAAGGGGGAGGGGGGATTACCCTAAAGCTACTGCTGTCGTACATGGTTTCAAAATACGTCAGTCGAAAAGTACCCCTCAAGTATAGAACATTTTATGGTGTTTTAATACTTTGTTTCTAATACTATAAAAATAAATAATATGACATTATGAAGATGCTCAAATTATTCGCGCCATTATCAAATAACCTTCAAGAAATTTCCTTAAAAATTAATAGAAGTCGGATTTTATGGTAGGTATTTCACTAATACAGGGATTTTGCGCCCCTCTTTCATAAAATGCTCATAAGATTTATAAGTTGGGGACATATATCAAACTATGCACCATTTTAATCCTGATAAAAACAAAATCGCGTTGACATGATTTGGATTGCAAAAGATTGCTTAATATTTTCAAATCTAGGGTTTAAGCCTTGCGTTTCTCGTAATTTTGGTAACTGAAAATTGCTTAAATCGATCAAACTTAGGAATGAAGCCTTGGAAGGATAGAAGCCCTGCATTTCTCGCAATTGAAAACAACTTGACAACATCTGGTCAATGTTGAAACCATGTTAGGGGCCATGTTAATAAGGGGGCGATGTCCGGAAGTCCTGCGGTTCTC
>JAIGNY010003450.1:422500-467500 GCA_020152595.1 Chiridota heheva
TTAGTCGGGCATGGCCTAATCTGCTAATGGCTGAGATATACACTGAAAGTCTAATACAAGTTTATCCGATGATTCTAAATCTCTCCCTGACTATAAGATCGGTGTCCAGCCGATTTCGTCATTTAAAGACGGTTCTTTCATGTCCGTACGGGACCATTTTACTTTTGCCAGATTCAAAAACCTATTACGACGAAAATTCGCAATGAAACTGTGAATAAAGAATTAATTTGGAATAATGGTTTCAACACAGTTTTTGGTTTGGGATGGGGAGGGGGGGAAATTACCTACGAAAAATTAGGGAATTTCAGGAAATTTCCTTCATTTTTGGACAGGTTTTTTTTTTTCTCTCGAATTGTTTGGCCAATTTCCGGAAATTATTCTCAATATTTAGGAGCTCCTTAATTTTCGGGCAATTTCCTTTAATTCTAAGAAATTTCCTTCATTTTTTTAGCAACTTTTCTTAATTTTCGGGCAATTAATTTTCTGGCCAATTTCCGAAAAATTTCTTAACAATTTCGAATGATTTTCGATATTTCGGTAAATATCTTAAACTCATCGTGAAACTACATATGTTTACAATCTTTCCGGTTACGAAACATAAAACTTTCGTAAACTTGGTATTTAAGATGTAAGCATTCACCAAAAACTTCAAGCAAACATGCATCAGTCAATGTTTCAGGTACCAGAAACAGCTATTTTGGTGCTGTGTTTAAGGGCCCTTGGCGTTGTCCCGGCGAAGCTCCGGAAGCTCTGGAAATTTTTTTTTAGGGGTTCACGAGAATGACTGAAAATCAACACAAACTGACAACAATTTAAGTGATGAAAAGAAGAAAAATTCAATTTCAAATTCTCATGTTAATACCTATAGTAGGTTATCACTTATAAACAGGCAGAAGAGAAATTTCGTCTGAAAACTGAGAAAAATCGGGCAAAATTGTGCAGGCGTTCATGGGAGAATCCATGGTCTGATTTCTTGGTTTTGATGTTTATAATCAACACAAAATTCCAAAATTAAATAATCAAAAAAGTTTCTCGTTTTTGTTCCTAAAAATCAACAAAACTGACAAAATTAAAGTGATGATAAAAGACAAATTCAACATCAGGTGGGAATTTATTTTGGAAGATAAATTTCGTCTAAAAATTGAAAAAATTGGACAAATTTGGAGGCGTTCCGGAGAATCCTTGGTCTGAAGATTTCTTGGCCCCAAAGTGGCTTATAATCAAGACAAAATTTGAAAAAGGGGCAGAAGCTCCTGAAACTTTGAAATTTCTTGCCAAAATGGCTGAAAATTTGATAAAATTGGTATTTACTTTAAATTTGTATTTTCATTTCACAAGTTTAATGTTGCAATTTGCAAGAATTTTCTTGGATTTTTAAGTTGTTTTTTTCTGCTGAAAAAACTAAAATCTGAGCAATCTAAAAATGAAATATTTATTCGAAAATCCACAAGAAATTTGGACCTACATGCGGCAGGCTTTCATGCTAGTACTGAACACCTCCTATATCAAGTACAGGTACAGGGCAGATTCACAAAAAGCCCTCCTTTCCCCCTCAACTAGTGCTAGGGTATAAGGGGAGGAGTAGACCTTGACATCCCAGTCCATAGAAGATCTGCCAAATCTCCATGCGGTCTAACCACGCCCAGCCTTGCAGCATGAGCTCCCCTAGCACTCAAAGTCGAAGAGTACAGACAAAACTCGCGCGCTCGGGAATCGAACCCGGGCAGCTTTGAATCGCAGCTAAGTGATTAGATCACTCGCCCACGAGCTTGACTGGTGGTAGTGGAAGTTCGGAAGATATATTTAAAGAACGATGTAATTTTACATGTTACATTAGGTTACATAATCTTGTTACATCATCAACCTCATTAAATCGATCTAAGGAAAAGCTGTTAACAGTGGCAGCATACCATCCTCCACAAAAGCAAATGACATAAAACCGCTGCGTTCTTCAATATTGCCATTTTCCCCAGCCAATATTCAAAAATGCGCAGGGCGGGGGGGAGGGGGTGTTGTGGGTGGCATGCGCTTGTAAATTCATGCGAATGAGGTAATCAACACAAACTGACAAAAATGGGGGAATTTAAGGAAAATGTTACAAATTCATTAAACTCAGATAAGCATTATCTGATTACCATTTCTAAACAGGCAGAAGAGAAATTACTCCTAAAAATTCGGAGAAAATTGTGCATGGTGAAGCCTTGGTCTGAAGATTTATGGTTTTGGATGTCCCAAATGCCAAAATGGCTTAAAAACAACAGAAATTTCCAAAACGTAAATGACAATTCGTGGGGTCCTAGCTGGTGCGAAACAAGAGTAGGGACACAGGGAAAGAAGTCCCGCTTAAGGGTCTACGTACGGGGAGCGAAGCCGCGGAAGCTCTGAAGATTTATTGTCAGATTGTCTTTGATGCCCAAAATTGGCTGAAAATCAGCACAAACTGACAGAAATTCGGAAAATTTCAGAAACGATAAAAAGATAATTTAAAGTTCCCATGTTCAATTTACTCAGATAAGCAGGGCTGCAGGGCTACCGTTTCTAAACGTCCGAAAGAACGTTCTCCTGAAAATTGAGAAACTTTGGGGGAAATTGTGCAGGCTTTCATGGGTAAAGCATGAAGCCTTGGTCTAAAGATTTCTGGGTTTTTGCCCAAAAGTGGCTTAAAATCAACACAGAAATCCAAAATGTAATTGATGAAAAGAAGAACATTTAAATTCTACAACGTTGAAATCTATTCAGATAAGCATTTTGGGTTACCATTTCTAAACTGGCCGGAGAGAAATTTTAAGGTTCATGGACACAGCTCTGGTAGGATCCAGCCTCTAGGGGCGAATCCCCAGGAAAGATTTCTAGTTTTTGATGCCCCAAAATTGCCCATGATCATCGGGGCTTTTGATTTTAAACGTGTGTGGGTGTGCATTTTTCATATACATCCCAGTTGCTCAATCCAAGCCCAATCAGCATCATATCGAGTCGTGTGGACAGATGACAATAATTCTGATAGCCTATCTAGACGATTCGGGCATGGTTAAGATGTATCTTTGATTCAAGCAGTAGGCCTTCATCCGACATTTTATATCTCTGCCCGACTAGGGACTAGGTGTCCAAGTATGATGTTGTCAGCATCACGATGCCGCGTCCAGCTGATTTATCGTTAAGTTTGCGCCAAAAATCCTTAAGTTTGGACTAATCATCTTTAATTTTGGCCCAACATCTTTAATTTTGAACCAAAATCTACAGAATAGAATCAAAACCTTTTTGATAAGGAGGTGGAAGTCTTAATAATATCAGGGCCATGCACAAAACAATAATTTTCAAATAGGTCTTTTACAGTTTTCCTTTTCCCCCGATGGGCAATTGACAAAACTTGTCGTGGCAAGGGGTGTACGTGTATAGATATAAGATGGGCAGGGGCGGAGCCAGGGGAGAGGAGGAGAGGCGGTGGGCCATGGCCCTGAGAATTTTCCGATGTCACGGTTTATGTAAATTTTCTTCAATTTTGGGGAAATTTCAATCAATTTTTGGGCAATCCCTTTCAGTCTTTGTGCAATTTTCTTCATTTTCGTGTCATTTTCTTATTTGTTCTTCGATTGTTCGGTAAAAAAATTGTAAAAACTTTTATGGTAAATTTCTTTCATTTTGGGGAATCTTTTCTCCAAGTTTTGTTTTTGTTTTGTTTGGAAACTGTCTTTCAATTTTGGGCAATTTCCTTTATTCTCATGCAATTTTCTTCAATTTTCGGAAAACTTCTTTCATTTTGGGGCAATTTTTACTCGAATTTGGGTAAATTTTCGGTAAATGTTCTTCATTTGGGGGCATATTTTCTTCGATTTTCAGTAAATGTTCTTCAAACTTCGGGAAATTTCCTTCAATGGTTTAAAATTTCCTTTATTTTGATGCAATTTTTATTCAATTTTTGTTCAATTTTCTTCAATTTTCAGCAAATTTCCTTCATTTTGGAGTAATTTTTCTTAAATGTTTGGTAAACTTTCTTACATTTTCGGGAAATTTCTTTCATTCTCGTAAAATTTTTGGAAATCATTTTGGGACAATTTATCTTTGATTTTCGGTAACTTTTCTTCAATTTTTGAGAATTTTCTTTCAATGTTTGTGATATATCTCTTTCAATTTTTGGGAATTTTCTTTCACTTTTGGGGCAATTTTTCTTCGATTTTCGAAAAAAAAAAACATCACTTATCTAAAAATATTGCCAACTTGTACCCAAATATTCAATGATTTTACCAAACTTTTCTTCAATTATTTGTTGATAATTTCCCAATTTGCCGAATTGAAAGAAATCCTTTACTGAGGGAGTATCTTTCTCTCTACTCTCCGATTTGATTTTACAGGTTTTCGTTTTACAGGTCTTTGTTTTACAGGTTTTCGTTTTACAATCACCCGATTTTCGAATCGATTTTCGGATTACTTCTGCAGGTAATTTTGAGAAAAAAATTTCTTTCATTTTCTTGAAGGTTTTTTTATTTTTCATTTTGGCAAACTTTTTGGCCCATTTTGGGAAATTATCCTCAATATTTAGGAGCTTTTCCTAATTTTCGGGTAATTTTCTTCGATATTCGAAAAAATTCCTTCTTTTTCGTGCAATTGCAATTTACTTCAAACAAAGAGCTTCCACACAAATTTCGGGCATTTTTTTTTCGGTTTGTGGAAATTTTAGCGTTTTCTCGGTCAATTTTGCAGAAATTGTCTTTAACTATTATTAATATCCAGGCAATTTTCTTAGATTTTTGGAACATTTTCTTTGATTTCTGACTATATAAGAGCTGTGCGCAAAATATCATATTGTCAACATCATGCCGAGTCGGCAGGGCATGACCTAGATATCTAGCTGAGTCAGGCATGATTCCGATTAAGATGGGTATCCGGCCGACAGGGAGCTAGTCCCCCATCCCAACCCCAACCCCCCTAGTACAGACATGGGTCCTTTCCAAATTCGATCTTCTTTTAGAGTAGCAATTTAAAAAAAAAAGGAGATGGAAGAAGTAAATGTTTAGTGGTTATTTCGTTTCGTTTCGCAGAATATCAATCAGTCAATACCTGCCACACTAATGATGATATTTTGCGAAACAAAACGAAACAGTTATACTTTGTCAGTAATGTCATATTTTGCTTCGTATCTCTTTTGCGAGAAAAAAAAAACACCAAAAAACAACACACACTGCTCTTTGAAATTTGAGTGGTGTGTACATATTCATGATGTAAAAACGTTGAATTTCATTAATAAACATAGTTGGCGCGGCTTAATATGATTTTGATGTAAAGAGCTTGTAAACACGGTTTTCAAGAACAGTAAACTGGAGTAATGTATTAAGCTATATGATACACAGATAGCCCATGGTCTGCAGATATGGCCTAATGTTTGTGGTGATGATTGCCATGCATATTGATGGGTGGGCGGGGCTTAAAGTGAAAATCATGAAAAAGTGATAAATGAGAAACACTACGTCCGTTTTGCGTCATATGGGCATGGTAATTTTATTTGTTATTGTGTACATGCTTGTTATCAACAGGTGTCATTAATATGCATGGTGAGCGTGGCTTAACGTGAACGTACTAAATGATGTAAATAACATAAACGATAGATCAGATTTATGCTATATGTGGTACACAGATTTTGATGCACCAGTATGGCTGAAGATCATGTCTGTACGTATGTTCTAATGTTGTGATAGTGATGTGGTAGGTGGGGCTTGCTGACAAATTATTTAAATAGGATAAATGAGCAATCGTTTTTGCATCATACTTGCTTTGATGGTCTTACTTAATGTACAAATTTAATGTTGTCAACATGTTTATTGATCTGCATGGTGGATGTGGCTTATGAATAAGTATAATGGCACAACTATTTTATGATATGCAATTACATGACAGGTAATACAAATTTTGCAAATCAATCAGCTTATGGAAAAGCAGCGGAACCACAAAACTTTTGGTTCTGCTTTAATTTCCTTCCTTTTCTTCATTTTCGGGGAGGTTTCTACACTTTTTCTTCATTTTGGCGAAAATTTCGTCATTTTTGTGAAATTTGCTTTAATTCTCAAGAAATTTCTTTAATTCAATTTTATTTTTTAATATTAATTATTGGGGAATTTCCTTTCTTTTTCGATTTTTTTTTATTCATTTATGAAAAATAAAACTTATTTTTGGGCAGTTTTCTTCATTTTCATCATTTTTGGGAAGCTTTCTTTAAATTTCTCGAATTGTTGCTAAACTTTCCAATAATTGTACGAGTCCTTTAAGTTTACATATAGTTTTTGGACATAAAGACCCTTTAGAGACCCATAAGAGACTTTCTTCAAGTTTCTCGAAATGTTGCCAAACCCACCCTTCCCTCGAGTCCTTTAAGTTTACAAATACTTTTTGGACATAAACCTTGATATTTTTCTAGGTTTGTTGAGACGAAAATAAAATTTGCTTCCCCTCCCCTCTCCCCCTCCTCCATGTCAAATATCTTCGTAGAATCCTACGCCACTGACTTTATCAATTGTGTGGAGATGATATATCCCTTCTGCATGTTTTACCCCCACACCAGATCTCTTAAAAAAAAAAAAAAAAGCTATGTGGCGGGGGTGTTTACTTAGGGTACTATGAGTTAGAAGGTTCCCCCCCCCCCGGTCCCATGTGAAATATCTTCCGCCGCCTATGCATTATATTCATTACTCAGAACAACAAGCGTGAGTGTTTAGTTAGATATCACCGTATCCGGTGTATCCGCTGTGCTGCGATTTGGACATATGTACAAGATATTACATTTTTGTTTATCTTTCTGTTTTTCATTTACCATGCACACGCATACGTGCAATACAGAACAATTAGGAACATAACCCCCTCCAGAGATTTTGGTTTGGGGTTACAGTATAATCAAGTATCAAATGCGATATTGTAACAGCGAGCGCCCTCTGAGGAACCCCTAGGCGAAGTCTTTGTTGGGATCGAGAGGGCTCTGAAGGCTTGTTTATGATGCACGAGTTATGGCTAAAGATCAAGTTCCAAAATGTAATTGAAAAATTATAATATTAAAATCTACTTGGATAAACATTTGGGGCATTTTTAAACAGGCAGAGGAGAAATATACCCTGAAAATAGAGAAAATTTGGACCAAATTGGATCACGGGTGAAGTTCTGATTGAGCCCAGGGCTATTGGGCGAAGCCCAGATGCTCTGAAGACTCTTATTTTTGATATCCCAAAATAACGGTCCATGTCATCGGAGCTCATGATTTTAAATGTGTGTGGGCTGGGTATTTTTTATAATAACGTCCCAGTTGCTAAATCCGAGAATTAAAATCATGCCGAGTCGAGAGTGGAGATTCTGATAGATCAATATCTTGACGAATCGAGCAGTATTCCCAGTACATGATCGAACCAGTCAGCCTTCCCCCACTATTTTTAGAAATTACGTTATCAATGGCCCTCACTTTTGGATATCACACTGTCATCCCCACCCCTCCTCCCTTTTCCTCTCAAACTTTTGCGAGGCTGGTTAAACGTATACCAGTATACTGTATCCAAAGTTTCACTTCCTTGCCCGATTAAGATTGGTGACCCGAGAATCATATTGCCGAGTCGGACATGATTCTCATATATCTCTTAAGTCTGTAAGTACAGTAGTATACATATAACATTTCACATATTTTGCATAGGCGGCGGAACCGGGGACACGTTGTTCCTCCCCCACTTCAGTAATTTTCTTCAATTTTAGGTAAATTTTCTTCCATTTTGGGAACTTTCCTTCAACAGTTCAATGTATGGGATATCTTTTCTTCGATTTACGAAAAATATTCATCAATTGTCGGTAAATTTCCTTCATTGTTTTGGGATTTCCTTATTTCTCTTGTGCAGTTTTTTTTTTTTTTAAAGTAATTTTCTATTATTTGAGGTAAGATTTTTTAGATTTTTGGTACATTTTCTTTCATCTTCAATTTTTGTAATTTTTTTTTTTCATTTTTGGGCAGTTTTCTTTCAATTTTGAGTCAATTTTCGTCAATTTTTTTCAATTAATGGTCAATTTTCTTGATTAATGGTCAATTTTCTTGATTTTCGGGAAATTTCCTTCAATTTGGAGCTATTGTTTTTCAATTTTAGGTATGTTTTCTTCAATTTTTGTGAAATTGCCTTCAATATTTGGGATATCTTCTTTCAATTTTGGGGAAATTTCTTTCATTCTTGTGCCATCTTCTTCAATTTTCGGAAAAATTCCTTCATTTTTGGCGCAATTTTTTTTTTTTTTTGGTAAATTTTCATCAATTATCGGAAAACGTTGCCAAATTTTACTAAAATTTTCAATGATTTTTATTTTACCAACATTTCCATCAATTTTTTGTTGTTAATAATTTCCTAAATTTCCCTATCTAGAGAAAACCTTTCAGGGAGGAACTTTCTCCCTACTTCCCGCTTATAAGACCATGCACCCTCATCCTAATATGTTCCATTTAATTGTATCATAACTGCTCACAAAACACGTTATCATATCATTCCTGGTTTGGTTTGGCCCCCCCCCCCTCCCTTTCCCTAACATATTATCCTGGCAACGCCCCTGGCGAAACTTAATATTTAGATTCGGCAGTCCGCCAGGCCATAATCATGACATAAAGTGACATTCCCTCTCCCATCGTTTTGGTAAAGTTTACAAGGTGTGCCCTATGTCATTTAATATTGGCAGATGGAAGAAAATACCACAAACATCAAGCAAAATACACCAACTTTCACTCGTGGAGCTTCTTTAATTTGTGTTTTGGAAAAGAAAAAAGATACAATGGAGACTTTTTCCATCTGTCCACCCACGCGGTGAAGATTGGGTGTAAATTTGGGCAATCTGGTCTAATTCATACTGATATACCGAGTTTTATTTATTCTCACCAAGAAAATGATGGCCCTCTGAATAATTCTAAGGGTCCCTTATTTGCTTTTCATATTTTTTTGGACAATAAATATATTCCGATTCATGACCAATACAATTGGCTAATCTAATCATGATCTACAAATCTAAGTCCTTCCTAATTTAAGTCTTAATATGATCTATAAATTTACCAATTTTTGTAGATCTTAATATTGGCTTAATACAAATGTATTAATTTTGGAACAAAATACCTTGCATTTTTGAAGTTTTAAATTCTGAAATTACGACAGTTGGAAAATGCCTCCTCAGATCCTGTGCCCTCAGACTCAAATATCATTCGCCGTCCCTGCATCTCTGCCCGATTAAGAGCAGTGCTCCGACCGCTCCCTACCTCGTCAGCTCGTACAGCCATGAAAATAACATAAAATAACCATGGTGTTTTCAAAAGTATTTTCAGAAGTACTTTGTCTTTTTGCGAACTGTGACAAAAAATGAAGGTATAATTATACCTCTTCAGAACCATGTTCCGGTGCCCGACGAAACATTATAGGGGTCACACCCCACTCCTTAAGTTACGCCTCTGCCCACGCAAGTTCACATCTAATTTTCATCAAATTCATTACCTGATTACTGTTATTTAATTCGTGTTTTTTCGCATTTCAGAAAATCATTGTCAGAAAACAAAGGTTTTATTGGGTGGAATGTGAGCAAAAGAAGAGCAAGATTGATCGCCGAGCTGCTGCTAATCCAGTTATCTGGTTATCAGACATGTCGAGAGACGATCATACATGCAGGCTGAAAACCAAATTGAAAACTATAAGAAAAAGCCAAGTTTTACTTTTATTTGACAAGTGTGGTGTCAGAGAGGGGACGTAAACGGTTGTTGGCATTCCTATGAAATGACATTCTATCAAATCGGCCAGTTCTCTAAAGTGCTATACACATATTGATCATATGTACCATTACCATTTTAAAGGTCTGTGAACGTCTACTGATATATGACTGAGACATAATTATAGCATTTAAGACAAACTTTAAAAGTTTGGTTAGATAGTTAAACAGTCTTCATATTTTAAAATTAGTGTTCCCGATATTGTTCATCAAAGTTTGAAGATTATAGCGCTCCCGATATGGCTCATCAAAGTTTGAGGATTATCATTACGTTAATAGGACTGAGCTACCGTGGCTCTGAAGGGACATTTCGAGTTCACAAGTTCACGACTTTCTCGTCACGAATTCACGACTTAACGAGTTTACGACTTTTTCGTCACGAATTCACGACTTTTTCATCACGACATTTTTGTCACGAATTTATGAGTTCACGACTTCACGAGTTTTTCATCACGACTTCACGAGTTTTGTCACGAATTCACGATTTAACGAGTTCACGAGTCCTTCGTCACGAATTCACGACATAACGAGTTCACGAGTTTTTCATCACGAATTCACGAGTTTACTTTCCGTCTTAGGCCTACATGTAATATACATATACCAGGGAGCTGCATATACCCAGTATCGCTACAGGTGGTAGCACGGAAATAATTATTATCTATTTTCCCCAATGAAGCCTATAATGAAAGAGTCAAGTTTGGGGTCCTTTTTGTGTCAGAATGTTATAGATTTGGGATCTTTTGTGATATTTTCCAAAAAGTACCATCTTATATCTTTTGGATGAGGGTACTTTCAATAGGGGGAAACCAGAGGTTTTGACCCTTTTTCTTTTAGGCTGAAGTGAAGAGGTGTTATACACCCTCACCAAATTACTCAAATTTTGGTGTGGGTCCATGGTAAAATAGTTCCCCATGAAACCTTTACTGAAACAAATCTCGTCAAGTTTGGATATGCATAGTCAAGACCTATCCTTTCTCTACCATTTCTAAAAGTTTCAACTTCTCAGCTTTCTGTCCCATGAAATGGGATTTCTCGAAAATATTTCTATTACCCTTTTCTCTGAGGCTTCTCATTTTTGGATGCCGGAGTAATACCTTATTAGCTAAGTACTACCGATATCCCGCTTGGCGCAACACTTGGTCACTTATAAACAATACACTAATTACAACTCGTTTAGTTGTGAACTCGTGAATCGTGACGAAAAATTCGTGAATTCGTGATGAAAAACTCGTAAACTCGTGACGAAAATCTCGTGAACTCGGGATGAAAAACTGGTGAACTTGTGACGAAAATTTCGTGAAGTCGGGAACTCGAAATGTCCCTTCAGAGCCACGGTACTAAGCAGACTATTTGCAAATTTTATTTATTAATCTTTTTTTCTGTTGCTAAATGTTTGTCACCGAAAAGTATCACAGGTCTATTCCTTCTACAAAATTTATTGGCGGTATGGTAAAACTCAAAATGCTTTGACCAGAATTTGTTGTAACCGTTCGACTTGTTCGAAGAATTACAACTTAAGACATTCAAAAACTGGATTTACATGAAAAAAACCCATGATATCCTCGCCTAGTCATGCTTCATAATTTTGATAATTTATCAGTTTATGATCGATTGGGATCTCGATTTTCTTCAGTGTCTAAATGTCCTTTTCATTAAATTAAAATTAAGTATGTAAGGTTGCAACGGTGAATAGTTTTCAGTCATTTATCATAGATCCTGTGTCTCTGTAACAGCTTGAAACATGGGTATTACGTCATCATGAGGGTTAAGAGGCCCAAGGCGTTAGCTCTAAAGATGGCGTTATATGAAATTTCAATGTTATATAGAAAATTCGACTGAATGACTTAATACCAATACATATCTGCATCTTCGAATTTCTTTTTGAGTTTTCGGTAAAATATTTTAAACAAAATTATTTTGATCTTATTCTCACAATATTCTCGTCTCTGCCTTCATCAATTCTAGAAACGTCTCTTTCTAAAAGGCATTTAATTTTTTGTTAGACTTGAATGTCATCACTTTTGTTATCGCTCGAAATATTACAATAAAAAAAATTGACAAATCATCCGTTTTCTATCCTTTTGAAAGTTAACTTTAATATAAAATGCTAGAAATGTAAAGTTATATCAAATTCTTGAAGTAGGCATAAGAAAATATACAAATGTTATGTGATTTGAGGATGGCAAAATTATAACATTAAACCTCAAAAGTTAAGAATAACTTCCTAAACTCATCAAAATATGGACAGGGAAGCCTTTAGTGAGTTAGTTAATAATCTAAAGAAAATATGTTTATTCATCTGTTTATGATAATTTTAATTAATTTACGAATGAAAAACCGTGGGAACAACAATTTTTCAAGTGATCTTTTCAAGTTAAAGAAAAATTAACTTATTCTGAAGTTAAGGTTTTATAAAGCCTTTTTATATGCTTTGTGTTTAAGAATGTTAATGAATTGACCTCATGCATTTTGTTTTCTCTCATCCAGTCTTCTAAGTCTCAATATCAACCTAGACAGATAGATAGATAGGTAAAATGGGAAAGCTAACCAATCAGAAAGAAGACTTGAAAGTTAAAGAGGCACTTCACCGACATATTAGAGCAGCAAATCATTTTGACCCTAGTGGCGTGGGGGGCTACAAAACTTATACGACCAAATTTTATACCACGTACTCAGGTAAATACCTGAGATTTGTAACATAAAACACTTGGTGCTTCGAGGCAAAACAGGTCAATAAATATTTGAAAAACTTAACAGAAAGATGTACTCAGTTTGTGTCTAGTCAACTTTAAGTCAACATTTTTCATTTTCTATAACATCAATGGCGGAGAGCTGTTTGTATTAGTGTACTCAACAGCCAGAAATCTCGTTATATAAATAAAGCCGTCCCTTAATTTATTGCCTATGTTTATGTTTTTACTTAATCTTAAATGTATAATAGAAGCTACCCAAATATATGAAAAATAGTTTTTATATTGTTTTATTTAATAGCAGAAAATGTATAGTTAGGCTTGTGGAATTTAGTTTATAAGGTTTAAGTTCCTACAATTACCAGTTTCGACTATTTATGTTGCATTTCCGACCAAAGGGTTCCGATCATGGCGTCCGAATCGAGTTTCCAACGCAGAAAACAAGGAGTTTCCGTCGACTGAACCGTGAAATGCGCCAGTGTTTCGTTTTCAAAGTTGACAATATCACGTTGTAACAAAAAAAACATTTACGTCACTTACGTCACTTTGAGCAAAGATTTTCCGTTCAATGAAGCACCGAATTTCTGGTGTTATACTCGACGGAAAATCCATGTTTTTTGTCCACCAATTTACGTCCCTACGATGTAAACACGTTAAACATGAAGATTACGTCACCCGGAGCACGGCGCTTATGTTGCCAGGAATGGGGCATTTAAGTTGCATTAGATTCCATTTCTACGTTGCTAACACCTTAAACATGGAGTTTACGTCACCGAAGCACGGCGTTTACGTCGTCAGGAATGAGACATTTAAGTTCCGTTAAACATAATTTGCACGTTGTAAACATATTGAACATGGAGATAACGTCACCTGGAGCACGTCGTTTACGCCGCCAGGAACTGGGCATTTAAGTTGCATTGAATTACATTTTTACGTTGTGAACACATTAAACAGGGATTTTACGTTACCCAGAGCACAGCGTTTACGTCACCAGGATTGAGGCATTGACGTCACAGTAAATTACATTTTTACGTTGTAAACACGTTAAACATGGAGTTTACGTCACCTAGCCACGGCGTTTACGTCGCCAGGAATGTGGCATTTTAGTTGCATTAAATTACATGTTTACATTGCAAATTACGTTAAACAGGGAGTTTTCGTCACCCGGAGCCCAGCGTCTCCGTCGCCCGGATCGAGGCGGTTAAGTTGCCTTAAACAGTATGGTAAACATGGTCACGAAAACACGAATATAAGTCGTGTTTAAATAGACGGTTCCGTTCAGTTTAAGTGATATTTAAGCCAGCGTATACGTTAAGTTTGTTGTCGTGAAGCCAATGAAATAGATCTAAATAGGAGGAAACAAGCCTATGAAATAGACCTTATCATGAGGAAGCAAGCCAATGAAATAGACTTGATCAGGAGGAAGCAAGCATATGAAATATACCTAATCGGGACTGAGGAAGCAAGCCTATTAAATAGATCTGATCATGAGGAAGCAAGCCTATGAAATAGACTTGATCAGGAGGAAGCAAGCTTATTAAATAGACCTGATCAGGAGGAAGCAAGCCTATGAAATAGATTTGATCAGGAGGAAGCAAGCCTATGAAATAGACCTGATCAGGAGGAAGCAAACCTATGAAATAAACCTGATCAGGAGGAAATAGACTTGATCAAATGAAATAGACTTGATCAGGAGGAAGCTAACTTATGAAATAGACCTGATCAGGAGGAAGCAAGCCTATGAAATAGACGATATATCCACTAAGAGGAAGGAGGAGCATAGGAGAACTAAGAGACACTCAAGTGAAAAAAGAAGTTGTGGACCTGGTACAGTACCATTCTTTAAAATTACATGAAACTTAAGTTTTCTTTTGCTCTCGAGGACTATACTCATAACCAGCAGACTCCTATTTTTGACTTTGTTCCAATCCACTGATTGGACCCAGCATTCATTTGCACACAACCTCGGTACATTTTCTGTTTGTAATGACGTCAATTCCGCGGCAGTAATGTATTGGCTTGTCAGGGATTGTGTAAATATTTCGACCAATCAGATACGTTCGATTATAGTGTATTATTATGTTCGCCTTAATAAGTTATTTGGCCTTTAAAGGTCTATGGACGTACAATAGGCTTATGACTGTTGGTAGACTTGCGTTTGAATTTTTTGTCAAAGTTTGATTCTGTTTTTAAAATAGGCCTCCAAAAGGAATAATTAGGCACACCTTTCTCATTGTTAAAATATAAAATATAAAATGAACCACTTTTAATCATTTGTCAGTAAATATAGTTTATACATTTTGGTAATATTATATTCAGTTGTCTTCCTGCGGTCCCTCGAAAAAATATTTTGCACCTGCACGGGTTCCTATTGCAGCGAGGATTCAAAGGGGGTGGGGGCATGGCACGCCGGGATTTTTCCGATGATACTGTGTTCAGAAAATTCTTAATTTTGGAATATAAAACTTCAAATTTTGGACCATTCGCAAGGTGTTTCTGTTAAAAATGCGCTTATGTATTACCAGCATGAAGAAAGTGAGCTAGAGGATATAATCCTACCCCCAATACCCCTCCCATAATCTGTCGGCGAAACAAGGTCTAATTTTGCATGAAAACATATCTCGAATGATTTTAGCTATATCCCGTCGGGAAGTCTATATTCACCGTCAGAGATATCTTGGCGCAAAAACGGTGATACCCCCTCCCCACCACCACAACCACCCCACCACCGTGCCTCTGAAAATCTGGCTACACCCCTTCTCCCCCTTCCCCCAACAATTTTAAGTGGCCTTATAGAGAACTTGAAAAAATATATAGTTACCGCAGTAAACAGCTCTGAACCTTTAGCTAAAGGGATGTTTGTATACGTTTTAAATGTAAACCCCCTTCCCCCTCTCCTCCAGCTCCCCATCGATCCCACGTTTTGGACATTTGCGTAACTGTGGACCAGATTTTCTTTTGGACATCGACAGGAAAAGTTTGGAGCTCTCGACCAAATTTGTTGCCGCTAAGTTCATCACTTGATTTCAATTTCCAGCGTCGTCCCTACAATCAACAACGATCTCATTCGCGTGGCCAGGCTGCAAGTTGTTTTTGTTGTTTTTTTTGGTGAGAAACTGAACATTTTTGGGCCATTTTTTTATCATAAAATATTTATATTTATTTTGGGGAGAGGATGTGGGGAGGGAAGAGAGAAGGGGGCGACAGATTCAATTTGTTTGGCGAACCCATGGGCCACTCCTGGCTAAGCCACTGTAGGCTATCATCTAACCTTGAAAATTCCTCTTATAGTAACGTAATTGAAAACATGACGCAGGCGAGAATAATGATACTTTGTGTTTATGTATTTAATCTTTCATTTATTTATATAATGCACCGTCAAATATTTTGAAAAACATGGTTACCAAAGCATTGATCATAACAGAAAAGAGCTAGAGGAAGACTAAGCCACTGTAACTTGTCAGTGAGCAACACTTTTTTGTTCATGCATAAGCAACGTATATATTAAACTCTTAAACTCTTCGCCTAGTTATACTGTTTTGTATTGCATGGAAGAATGACAACACTCGATTGCAGTCTTGTAGTCCTTTTTACTCCGGATTGTTCGAATTTCCATTGGCTACTGTGAAATTTTGACTACTAGTAGGATATGAATATTCAAAAATTTGACCGCTGCATTTTTAATTTCACGGTCGCCTTTTGTTTATAAGAGATAATAAAATAAAAAAAGGCAACGATTATAAAAATATAAAAATACACGAAATTTGAAGTAAATTTCACAAAAATAATTTTAAAATTTCCGAAATCAAAGGACATTTGCCGAAAAGGAAGAACATTCCACGAAAGTAATGCAATTTTCACGAAAATTGAAGCAATTTTAACGTATTTTAGAGCAAATTTCACGAAATTTGAAGCAAATTTCACGAAATTTGAAGCAAATTTTACGAAATTTGAAGCAAATTTCACAAAATTTGAAGCAAATTTCACGAAATTTGAAGCAAATTTCACAAAAATGATTTTTAAAAAATTGAAAATAAGTTACATTTCCCGAAAATGAAGATAATTTCCGAAAAATTAAAGAAAATGTGAAGGACTTTTTGAAAATTTTCCAAAAATGAAGCAAAGGAAATGATATCCCAAAAATGAAGGAAATAAATATGAAGACAATTTCCAGAAAATGAAGAATGTTTTACGAAAATTGAAACAAATTTACGAGAATGGATGCAAATTTCCTGGAAATGAAAAAAATATTCTCAAAATAAAGGAAATTTCACGAAAATTGAAGGAAATTTCCCGAAAATTGAAAATAAATTCCCGAGAAAAAAAACATTTATTAAATTGACTTTAAGAAAATTTCACGAAAATTGTAGATTTCCGGAAAAAAAGATGCCATGGAATCTGATTCTTAAAAAATCAATTCGTTAGCTCTTCATTATTGTGGGGCCAAAATAAAGTAAAAAATAAAGACAATTTTACAAAATTTAAAACAAATTCTACGAGAATTGATGCAAATTTCCCGAAAATGATAGAAGATATCCTCAAAATGAAGAAAATTTCACGAAAATTGAAAGAAATTTCCCGAAAATTCAAAATAAATTTTTGAGGAAAAAACATTTCTAAAATTGACTTTAAGAAAGTTTCACGATAATCAAAGATTTCCGGAAGAAAAGATACCATGCAATCTGATTCTTTAAAATCAATTCGTTAGATCTTCATTATTGTGGGACCAAAATGGTACCCCCTTCTCCCTTTTCCTCCTCTCTTCCGGTTCCTACACCACTGAGCCAAATTGAGTAAATTGTCTTTGAACAGAATTTATACAACACCAAAGTCAAATCACGATGATTTTCTAAAATGTAACAATCAAACTTTAATTAATGGGTCACTTGTGTAGCTTTCTGCTTGCTTGCACAATATTCATATTCTATAATCCCTGTTCTGGAAAAACTCAACTAAACTCAATGTACACTTTTTAGGCTCCTGCACTACAATTACATTTTTTACGTATACCTACAAAGTTACATATACTTACAAAGAATTTGAATGTCTTCCTTATAGGTATGTTTTTGTACTTATTATAAGACTGGTTTTAGAATTTACTTATATTTCTTTGCATAAATCTAAATACGTATTATATTTGCAGCTTGTAATTCATCATTGCAAATATCTGCTTTAATAAATGTTCTTTTATATATTTAAATTTAAGAATAAATGGGTGTTTGAATACTAAAATAACATATTTTGTAACACAAGAGTGTTGAAACTTACAACTGTGACATTAAATTTTTTACATTGATCTGTATGTAGACAATACATTACATAAAGATGAACTAATTCACGTTGACATAAATCATTGAAAGCCTTTGTAGAAATAAAGTAATAAAGCGTATTTACACATTTACATCATTGCAAAAATATCTTTAGACACATACAAATTACGCAACAAATTAGTTACTTAAAGTTCAAGGTAAAGTACTTGATTCGGGTAGAACTTTGAAAAGGTACCGAAGAAAGCCTACCTTTGATTCAAAAATCAACACATGCACAGATCCCGCCATTGTTTACTTTAAAAAGATAGCATATTACCGGTGGCACAGAGGCAGCAGAAGATGATTGAATCGGAAGAAAGGGGCGGGGATGGGGGAGGGGGAGGGGGCGCACAGGATCTGAGGGGCACTTTCCAACTCTCGTACTTTTAATTCATGTAGCACAACAGTGTATCTTTATAGGGTCAAACCTCCTTCCCCCCCCCCCTCTTTGGATCGAAAATGTCTACACCTTCATTAGTCCGACAACAGTAATCGGTATATCAGTTAAAATTAAACCAGACGGCCCAAATTCACACAAATTATCCAGCTAATCAGCGCATGAAATTTTAGTCTTTTTGGGCGATATTTGTGTTACTCTCTCTACTGAATAAATCAGATTTATAATCTTTAAAGATAATGTTGTTCAATGTTTAAAAGGACATCTTCCTTCTCTAAAAAGAGCATTTGTCCTCTTTAAAAGTGCACTTTTCCTTCTATAAAAGGGCACTTTTTTTCCTCTGAAAGGGCACTTTTTCTTTCTGAAAAAGACACTTTTACACTTTTGAGAAAAGTGGGGTAAAAAGAAGGGGGAGGGGAGGGACACGTAAACCCCGGTTCCGCCGCCTATAATGTACCTATTTACTCCTCATTTTGAAAGCTGAAACAACATTATCCTGTTAAGCCTGCTTTTCTGCAAAGATGAAAGATCGAAAATATCAATATTAATTATTTTCTCCAGCTGATTGACAGTTTTAACACTTAATTTCAGAGCTCGAAATTTGAATTAGCACATAGGGCAAACATCAAACAATTAATACTACTTTATGTACTTCATGACAAAATAATCTCCCGACACAGGACAGCATTACATCACTATTTTGCATTTAATACATGGATATGTACATAATTGCAAGCTTTGATTCAGAACATTTATTGTCTTTTCTCTTCTTATCCAGGAAAAAATCCAGCTACTCCGTCATGTATATCCGTTTTTAAAGATAGCAATGCAATGTATCTAAAATATCTGTATCCTGTGGAAAAACTAAGAATGCTCAAGCAACAAACAAGGTAATCGCCTTTCATGATTTTTTGGACTTATGAATAGTCCATCCAAATAAATAACAAGTTTACCAGCAAATATTTTTTTTTTTTTTTCTTGAATAACAATTTTGGCCACAAGGAAGACTTTTGTTATATTCACCACGCTGATTGCAATATTATATACAAACAGATAATGTTTTACTGGCATGTTTGGAATTGTTGGATTGTTAGCAAGCAGTCAAGAATGCACATTTTTCTTAAACCTTCAAATATATTAAAACGCATCAAAAAACAAATAAAACGTCGCATCACATCCTCTTTTATCAGTTGACGTATTTCCCCTTTAAGTCTTATGTCTTGATATAAGATTTCATATGTACGAAAGACCAGACCTCTAAAGTTTTCTTTTGTAAATTTGTTTCATATAATCATCCTCTAATAAATTCTTATGCTGCTTCTATAATTACGTATACATAATTGTTGATTGCAATTAAGCTTGCTTCTGACACTAAAGTACAGAAACTGCGCACAAAACCCGCGGATATATACATTGTATATATGCAATTCTTTTTCTTTCGTTGAGAAAATGTCAGACAGAAACAGTGGCATACGGTCACACAGTTCAATTCCAATCTGCGGGCATATCAATTGTAGATAAAGCAAAACATCTCGGCAACATTAAAGCTAAGAACAAAATTAATAAAAGGTGAATTTTAAACATTTATGAATTTACAATAAGAATGAGTCATCCAACGAGCATTCCAGCGTGGAATCGTTGAGCTGTCACTTTAACAGCTGAAAATATTTTCGTAAGAAACTCTCGCCAGATCGTTCAAACCATAGTAACCACCAAAATGTAGGTTCAATTTGGAGTTCAGAGAAGTACTAAATAAAATTCTCTTTGAAGAAAGAATATTAGTTGAGTAGTTGAGTATTTAAATTTAATCTGCAAACATTCAAATAAAGAAGTCATCATGTCTGTAAAACTGACAAATCTTCTTTGGAATGGCGAGAATAACGTCTAGCTAGGGCCACACTTCCATCATCTTCATCAGAAAACAGGCACCATTAAAACCATATGCTGTTCATGCTTCCAGAAACACATCACTTACTTGGGGTTTAAGCCTTTTTCATTTGTCGATTAACCTTTAAATGAAAGTCAATTGAGTGTTTGCGATCACATTTCATCAAAGCAAGTTCTTCATGAAGGATTCGACTTGCGTTACATAGGTCGCCAGAGGCGATAACAAATTATTCATAAACGTCTATGAGTGTTTTGTTTTTCTCTTTTGTGATAAAATGTGAATTAACATTTCATTCTATCTTATAGAATGTCGGTACTTCATCTAGGTTTGCTTCATAACCAAATAACCAAGTAGCACCTTGTATTGTTCTCTTATGATGTAATGTTTCATTCCACTTTCCCTCTGGAAGATATATATCACGTTTTAACGCACCTTTGTCAACAACTGGAGCAACCAATAACTCATCGCCTATCATAAATTCGTCATCAATTGCGTGGACATTACTGTCGGTTGGTGCTATCCACCACAGTGGGCGGATGATCGGATAACCTATCATAAAACAAAATAAAGTAAAATAAATATAATTTTTATACTTTTAGAATATGACACACATTTGATTATACTTGTAGTTTTTTTAAGATTGATATCCCAACTTAACAACAAATGGTTTAAAAAATATGTTTTTACTTCTGAGACTTTAGTGATCTTCATAAAAACGTACTAAAAATCTGAGCAACGGTGGGGTTCACCAGGAGTAATAGAGGCAATGAATTGGACACCTGACAGATGAAAGCTGTATATATGAATACAGATTATCTATCACTACCCTCAATTTAAGTTTTTCTTACAAATACCAAATACTACATCTTTGAAGGGTACAGACAAGCTTCTATTTAATTAATATTGAGATCTCCTTTCTATTTTGAAACTTTTATTAACTCAAAACTTTAGTCGGAATGTAAGCAATTGACACCTTTAAACTTGGGAAAAAAATTGTATATGTTTAATTCCTTAGTGACAAAAGAGAGCCTTCCCTTCGTCACAAGTTTGGAAGTTCCAAGGAGGAAATGTAATCCTCATAAAATTGATTTTATGAAGACGGTTGGAGGTAAAAGCAGGATAATATATCTTGATATTTTATAACTTTGACATTTCAAGCAACTTTATGAGGTTCTTGTTTCCTTGGCAGTCTTCCAGGAAGGAGAGATAATGATCAAAAAAGAAACTTATATGTTTTATTCCTTTTCGCCGCAAGACGTCATTCGCAGAACTAGAATGATGTCGATAAACTTAATACGTTCTTTGTTCTTTGTATTTCAAATGAATGAAAATGCTTGACAGAGAAATCTTTGAAAAATTACTAACCATTTAAGAATTACTTTATTGGTGAAATAGGTGTCTAGAATACTATAGAGCAAAATATGAACGAAACATAACTGCGAAACAACATTCAGGAAAACGCTTTTCAAAGACTTCAATGAGTGCTGTATGAATCTCCCACATTCACTCTTCTTTTCAGCTATTACAATTGTGAGTTTATCCTCTTGAAAATCAGGATCCTCTTTATTTGATGAAATAATAGTCATATTTGTCACTTTGCATTTCATCTGTCATGTCTGTGGATGAAAACGTGTCCTTTTGGGTGGACGTATGATTATTTTTGGCTAAAGCAAAAACAATGATACTTAACTTTCCAGTCCTCAGCAATAACCAAAAGGACAAAAGTACTTGTAAGAGCCTCAAAACTGCACGTACATGAGCAATTTTGTAATCCTCTTGAATGACGGTAAGTTTTGTTGACTATAAAGCAGCTTGTGATAGCCAAATCACTGTAAAATATTCTTTACTCAGGATACATATGGAAATCAGGTAAACTTTACACACCTTTTCTTTCAAATAGCTGGCTTTCAATTTTCTACAGCGAGTTGTAAAATCTGTACCTTACACTGCAATGAATGAGCGTTTTTTCTCATTGTTTTTCAAATGTATTCTTTTATCAAAAAAAAAATTATGATTTTTTAACACACACAATAATGAAAATTTGATGTCACTAGAACAAAGTAAAGTGCAATCAAAATCTTATAAATTTCTATAAAATACTAAAAATACTAATTAGTACGACAAATTTGCAAGATCTTTTCTTTTTTGCCACGGCTTCTTCCAGAGCTATTTATTGTTATTACTTTACACGCGTGTATGGGAAGATATAAATATATAATAGGAACGAATTGAATTATGTAAAGGTTAAGATCCTCGAGACTGGGCATCACCTGCCTGTAAAATTCAGTTTAAAGAATACATTTTATTCTTACCTTTATTTATGGATTCTCGTGCATATTTTGTAATAAGTGGTGAGACTTCTTCCAAGTGTAAATCAATCATTTTTCTGGCATATTGCAGTACTTCTTCGTCATACTCCCATGGATAGACGGAAAACGTCATTACAGGTAGATAAGTACTAATCCCTAACCATCTTAAGTAGAGTTCTCTGTCAGGCCGAAACGTTATGTGTTTAAAGAAATCGGTAGTACCTCCAATTGGTGCAGGCATTATAAAAGGATACCCGAGAAGGCCCAGGAGAAGCGTAGCTGGAATAACACTTTGCAATCCATTTTGAACTTGCCAATAAGGTTCCTTATCGGCCATATTTACAAATACTGGATATCTTTGAGTTTTGTATCCACAGTTACTTACAAAATGGCTTCTTGTTTGATAAACAGTTTTTATGTAAAATTTGCAAAACAGAGAAGGATCTTCAAAGCTTTCTTTGGTGGAAAAGTGAAGTGGAAGATGAGAGGACGACGCACCATCAAATAGAAAAGAATCTATGTGATATAAATTTTAAGGTTTTGAAGTTTATCAACGAACCAATTTGCGGCGTTGTCGTTACTGAAATCGATTATACCTGTTACTTCGTCTCGCCATTCCGTTAAAGATGGAACAGTTTCACTCTCATCTTTAATCAGAAGTCCTTCATCCATAAGGTCATTGAAAACCTCGGAGGATATTTTCACGAAGGGACCTGCGTGAGCTATTATCCAGAAGTTCGATTCTTGTGAGGCATAATATAACGAAGACAAATTAAAACGTTTTCCTTGAATCGTAGCGATTGTAAAATCCTCAAGTAAGTTAGGAATTATTATGTTCCCAGTCAGCAGATGGTACTTTGAAATGTCATTTACAAAGTCCGAAAAACACTTTTGACTAACATTATCGTTGCAATAATTTTGAATGTAGAAAGTTGGGTATGAATATATTCTTTCATTTGGAAGTTCTACAGGACGCTCAAAATAATTGTCTATTACGTGTTTATGAACATGACTTACATTTTCTCCAATGTGTACTGTATAAAAAAGATGAGGAAAGTTACTATGGATATTTTCGTATGGAGAGCTTAAATATTGCCCTTTGAAACAAATCCTCTGAGAATTATTTTCATTGGAACTAACAAAGAGTGGAACATCTTCATCAATTAAAACAGCAGTCCCATTAGATAAAAGCCAATATCGTTCAATGATTGTCCCAAACGCCGCTCGATCATTTAAAAAATCGTTAGAAACAAACGGCTGCATTGGCAATTCTATATTTTCCA
Organism: Chiridota heheva; assembly: GCA_020152595.1. NCBI lineage: Eukaryota > Metazoa > Echinodermata > Holothuroidea > Apodida > Chiridotidae > Chiridota > Chiridota heheva. Next base: position 446,124 of record JAIGNY010003450.1, read on the forward strand.
TTGGCCACTGTAAATCAAAAACTTCCCCACCACCAAACCAGTGGTTATGATCAGTTAGGATACAGTCTAACACTGGCTCTTGAAAAACCATTGAAGTCCATTCGATTCTTAGTTCACTTACGGAACCTTTTTCAGTTTTTGATATTTGCATGTTAGCCAATAGAGTGTCTTCTTGACTACTTTGTAGCCAATCTATACAAATCGATCCTATACTCTTAGTCGTTTTACAAATTAAGGGATAAGCATCATCGGGAAGATTAAGGCCAAGTGTGGCATGGAAGACGATTGCATTTTGTCTCTTGATAATCAACTCCCGTGTATCCGGATGAAAATACACGTTGCCAACCTGCTTGGTACCCATTTTTCCATGATGAGAAACATAATACCACCCAAGAAATGCTAAGAAAAACATTGCGATGCAAATACCCACAAAACCCTGACGAGTTTTTTTGCTTATAAGTCCATTACTCGGTGATTCTTTGGAAGACAACTCTTTCATCAATAAAGATCTTGTTTTTGTAGGTGATGTTCCACTCAATTCAACTTCCATATTTAAATAATCCATATAGAAAGATTCAACGTCGTTTTTTTTATCCGATATTCCGTATTTTGCCATCCTTAGCCGCAATTTGATCTGTTTAAAAAAGAAAATTTGTTATTCATTAGAAAATATGATGACAAATTTTGTTCAAAAGTATGGATACCCTTATTGAAAAGTCCACAATAGACCAATAGCTAACCAACAAACCACATCCTCAATAACAGTAGTTCATATTATTTCTTTAACTAAGTTAGCAGTTTTATTTGAAATTCCAACACAGATAATAGAATGCCATATATGTATGACGACTATCTCCTGTGAAATGAACGATGACTATAAGAATACTCCTCGCACCATCTTCCACCCAAGTCGAAGCGAATCGTACATCTTCAAGCTCGGGAAATTCTTCGCATCATTATTATATCACGAGAAATTGCTACTAATTGCTACTAATCAAAGCTACTATCTGACTAAACGAAGAAAGGATGCATTTATTCTTGAAACACAAGAATGCTAAAACTATTCTACTGCATTCGAGGGTGCTATTATTCATAAATTCGACTATCAAAGCTTTAAATCTTGTCTCCTGGCAAGGTCTTGGCTTAAAAAGACATTGAAGTGAACTCCCAAGCGATCTTTAATACGTTTCACCCTCGCGCTAATGTGTATCATCAGTGCCTTAAAGGAATATTCCTATGAGTTTCATTTCCATGTATCTGATAGAGAAAATGTTCGAAAACCGATTGGTGAACAAATCATGCTAATATCTCTTTTCAAAAAGAAATTATTGAAATTTAAAGATCGTCTTCTTGCCCGCATAAAAATGACTTTTGTACTGAGTCTAATCCATCAATATGATGTCATCACAGCACTTTCTGCGCTATTTTGATGTATATCTTTGAAACTCAATTACATATTTTCTTGGGAAAAGAATTTTCTCAAAAAAATATTAAGAATATTGTAGAACAAAATTTACAATAATTTTTCCAATCTGTTCATGTAACTCATCTTTGAATTATAAAAAGTGGTGATTACTTTTCGATGAAATACATAACATTTAGTACAGGAAGTGCTGTGATAACATTATAATGATGATTTAGACTTCGTGCAAAAGTCATGTTTATGCCGAAATGAATAATCTTAAAAATTCTTGTACGAATAGGATAATAACTTGATTTTTTCACAAATCTGTTTTTATTGTCCTCTATCACATAAATTTTAATAAAATTCCATGGGAATATTCCTTTAAAGTTGCGTTTCTTTAAATTATAAGAAGTGCACTATATGCAACTTTTGCAAAATTCAGAGACAGTAGTTGCTGTTGTCTGTAAACGACAAACCTTCCAAGAAAAAGATCTGTATTAACCCACCATAGGATGGTCCGTCACCTCGGTTGACAAGTTAATTATAGCTCATCTTTTGGATTAGAATATCTCGCCACATTTTCTAAAAACCGTCAAATTTGGAAACTGTCTTACAATATTGACAGCTAAATTAAAGTTTGATTTAGTTTTAGAAAATACGTAAATTTATTAGGACAGCTAGGTGCTAACAAAAGGAAGTCACATGATGAGTCCATCACTGATCTGCACTATTATGCATATAATTAGATATTGCTCATTATGCTTATTATATAGTTACTACAGATTAATAGCTAACATTTTTCGCAGTTTGAGAGTACAAATTATCGAAAGGATATTGAATATTTTTAGAAATTAGGTCAATTCCATAAATTTATGGAAAATGTAGTTACTGTTTAAACAGTATGCTTGCCTTTTAAATGAAATACAAGATATTATAAATATTCTACTGCATTAAAGGATGCTGTATATTCAATGCAACTATCAAAACTTGAACTCTCGTCTCTTTGCAAGATCTTGCTTTTGAAATGACATCAAAGTAAATTCTCAAGCTATCGTCCACACGCCTCACCCTCGCGTGGTACAAGTTATCTTAAACGGATGGCTCTTCACTGCGTTTGACAATTTAATTATAGCTCATTTTTTGAAATTAAAATATCTCGCCATATTTTCTAATTAATAATTCAGACAAAAAGTTTCCTAAATGATATCTAATTACAAAAATTAGCCAAATTTTATAAGCTTTTTTCATAATACAGTTGCAGTTCAAAATCTTCTCCGTCACTGCAGTCGAACAGTCCGGTAGCATGCTTAATTTTACAGTAAAACAAGTACGCATTATTACGGTAAAAATGGAATTCCGTGCATGCGCAAAAGTAATTCCGTGCATGCGCAGTTGATAGTCTCTTCCGCCAGCGCATACTTTTAATCAGTGACAATTATAGAAGAAGGCAAAAAAAAGCAAATTGGTACCAATACTTTCCTTCAAGTGTTAAGCCATTGTTTACTTAGTAACTTGATATGTCGACGACGAGTGAACACACAATTACAATGACGGGGTCGTCGCCTGCGTATTCGGTTATGATAGTAACAATGCTATCACGAAACGCTTAATACGACCCGGACGAGAACACAGGTACGACGTACGGACAGACATAACATCACAACCAAGTCAATGTCCACGGCCTTTGATAACTAGTTGTGGTGCACTGGCGTGTCTACCCAACCCAGGCTTCAACCCAGGGCCTTGTGGTCTGTAGACAGGTATGATATCCGCTACACCACAGTACTGTAGGTAGATAACTTGATATGTGTGTGAAACCGCCGAGGTATATTCAACTGATCATTACGTAATTGCATCGTAATAGAAACGACTGTTCGACGTCTTACACTAAGTTATCTGGCTATTTCTCTTAAAAAGGACGCGGCAAAATTCAAATTTTCCTTGGCAGAAAGTTTTGAATATTCATATTCTCTCAGGAGCAAAAATTTCACAGTATCCAACTGAAATCCCAGCCATCAGCAGCGGAAAATGTGGAAGTCCATTAACCACAGCGTAGGCACGAATTAGTGCCGTGACGTATTTTTAGGGTAAGTACCTTAATATTAGGGATGCTCCCGAACTGTCGAATAAAGATGGAAATATATTGTATCGGAAAATTATCAGAAAATAGGATTTCAGCTTTTAGTGGTAAGACAATTTAGATAATTACAAAACTGCATGTCACTCTGTCATCGCCGCTGACAAGTACAACAACATAATCCGAAGAACTTGTCAATTTGATCCATTAAGTATCTCTAGAGCATTGTCATAAAATGTTTCGGGAAATAATTTGAGATCTCTATAATTGATTAGAAACCTGAACGAAGAGTAATTGAAACGAATTTGTGAGAATATTTCACAATCCCAGTGAGGAAATTGTCTATATTTGATTGATTTAGGTAATTTTCTATTTGCGCTGTCGATGGCGTTGAAATATTAAAACTACAAAAGACTGAAATTATTATTAAATAATATTGAACGAACTTTTAAATCTAAAGTAGTTTCTTCGACACTTTGTTTCTTTTAGTTATATAATATGAATTTGGTTGATCACTGAACTACAATCATCCTTTACCAGTTTCCTGATTGATAAGGACTAACTTAATTTTACACCTGGCTACTCTTACATGAGGCCCCGTAGTAATATACAAATAAAACCTTAAATTGTGTGTTCATTTAAGGTCTTTTCTACTATTTTCTGCATTAATATGTTGTCTCAACGAAGGGCGAATTCAAAAACTTAAGAGGGAAAGGCTAAATCTTGAATATTTCAACCCCAATATCGGTTTATGTCTGTAATGTTTTATTGTACTGCATCTGAATCTGAATCTTCATAGTGATTTTGCTTAAACTATAACTTCTGCCATATTTTTTTCACCCTGGAAATTAATAAGTAGAACACCATAAGTAAATTACAGCTTATTGGTTTACACATTGTGTGTGATTGCATTTGTTATGACTAATTACTAGTAAAGTAAAGTGGATAGTGTCCTGTAAAGAATCAAATGACAGAATAAAAAGGTTTCTCAGCACAGGCTGATTCATGAAGTCGAATGAAAATATAAACCCTTTTTGAACATCTCCATATATTTCAGAACGAAAGGGGCCAGTGAAGAACAAAAACTCATTTGTAATGCACTAACTAAAATTGTGTACAATTGTTGGCATTTAGGCATTGTATGGCTAATGATAACCACGGGCTTAGATTGGAAATAATATGTAGATTTGACATTTAAAAGAATATTGACAATATGAGGTACATAGAGGAGGTAGACAAAGCCTGATGATCTTGACATAAACTCAAAAGGAAATAATCACCTAACCTGGAATATGGAAATATAACATCTTATTAGCGCCGTTTTTAATGGCCATTTATCGTGATTAAAATGTGGCGGTGTACATTTTATTCCAAATTAATCACTGATTGGCATATCAGTATCACTGCACATTGGACCATTGTATTCCGACAAATCAAAACACACTATTTAAAATCTTGTTTACCTCCACGTTAGAGACGATAACTGGCCTTTAACTTTGATGAATAGTAAGAGAATGTGATAATTTTTGCGTTATGATAGATCAAGCTTGCGATTTTTTTGTAATGGAAAATATGTGAGATGTCAGTTGTCAGATATCATAATTAATATGAAGCAGCTTTTGGCAGGAGATCCGTGGGCATTTCTTGAAATTGTGCGTTTCACATTCAGTCATTGTGGTATTCTTGAACGCCCTTTCTAATTGAAATAAGGCTATCATAGACTGCAGAATAACATCTGTTGTCTTGTTATTGTTCTGGTGCAGATGTTTTCGACATCTAGATTGAATTGTACTCTCACATGATGACTTGGAACATGGCCAAGTAAACTGCATCTTTCAAGTTATAGTAAGAGGAAAACCCATTATGCGTTTGAATTATGAGAAAGCTGTAAGGGGTGGGCTTTTTCGTAAAATTCATCACAAATAGAGGGATTTCATCACGTGACTCTAAGTCAACTGGACTCCATTTTGCAGGGCAGAGGCGTGGTTGCGTCACACAGCTCAGTCACATCACACGTACAACAAACAAACTGCATGCTAACCTACCAGTACCAGTTCAGCGTATTTTACTGATTGCAGGTTTTTGTTCGCTTCCGATTTTGCTTCATATTTTCCTTAAGTTTTAAATATTCACCGGGAATACGAAGAATAACTTTAACGTTAAGGCCAGCTGATTGTTCGTTATCCTCAGACAAAGCCTACATATCTGATATAAAAGTGCTCACTGCAAATCCTAGTGTGAACCGTTGTTTGAAAGCCGTCGCGTCGTACAGCAGAAACCAACTTTGAAAGTTGATTAGGATTCAGATGGAAATCGAGAAAATGTATTTTTTCCCCGCACACATCTATTAGTGCAACCAACGGCACATCAAGATTCCGGCATAATTACATTACAAAAATAATCTTATACAACAACATGCAAACGTATGTATGTCTAATTAAGTGTACATCAGACGACAGTGGGTTTGTTTTTGTTCACCGACAAAATGGCGATGTATAATTTTTTGGATAGATTATGACGGAACTTTTTTCGTGATTCTCAAAAGTTATTTGTATGTAAATTGCAATTACGTGTCACTTACTTTTTAATAGCAATTGATGAAAATTATATTTAGCAATATATATTAGAAAGGGATGGAATTGCAGTTGCCTAGCTTGGATACCAGAAGAAGAAAAAAGTTGCTTACTCTTTCATTAAGTTTCATCCAGATAATGACGATTGTAGATATTTGACACCTGCCGGTATGAAAATATTTGCGTTTTATAATCGTATTCCCAAACTGCATCGCCTATCAATAAAAACGAAGCAAATTTAATCTGAACATCAGAAAGGTGAAAAGTTTGGATGTGTTGCAAGACAACAGCCCCGAGATATCATATGACCGTAAATCCTAATAAAATATCTTTTCAACAGTTTCAGACAGTACTCAAACAAAAGAAGTAGTGATTGAATTTGCGCCGAGAAATGCACTTTATATTTGGATCTAATATCTTTGTGATCTTGCTTTGATATCATCAAAATTGTATATTTGTTTCAAAAATCATTCAAATTCGTGTAGGTTGCTGGTTCTGATTGGAATTGCTCAAATTATGACTTTAAGGAATATATTTTCTTGCAGTTTTTTGTAAGAATAGTCAATGAATATGGGTTTGTTTTTGGAGACATTTCTTTCCCGTCTGTCTAGTAAAGAAATGTATGCCTGTAAACTACGTTACCTTACAATGGAATGTTTTATTTTTCGAAACTATTTTGCGAGTCGTCAAATTAATGTCAGAATGTCACTTTCCATTCTTGGAAAGCTCAACTGCTTTTCTGGGGAAAATACTGTTAAGGGCATGGAGAATAGAATAGAGGCAGTTTGCTGGAAGATCATCACCTAGCAGGCACGTACTACTTGAATGTAACGAGCGTTTTTTCCCAAATAGTACTTATTCTTTTATAAAATTAAGGTTGTAAATAGGTTTAATGTACTATTTTAGCAGAATATGAAACATTTGGTTACAATGTATAAATTCATGGGAAATTTTCTAAACTATTCAGCTTCCTAAGAGATTAAGATTTTTACTACATTTCCACTATTCTGTCTTACACAGTTTAAGCTCTCTACTATTATTGGCAGAGTTCAAATATGACCTTAGTTTTGGAAAATCATACTAAAAAACTGAGAAATGGCAAGTAAAGCCTGTAAACTGTTGCTTGGAGGGACAATCAGGAACAGCTAAACATTGTAAACGAGGATAATGACTGAGAATCCCATCGATTGATTTCTTTCATCTGATTGTATAAGCTTCTAATTTTTCCACACGAAACAATTCCCCTGTATCCACTCATGTAGATTCTCTGTTTTTCCTGTGTCAAATCTCTGTAGAAGCTTTCCATGCAATTTTAAATCTTCAAAATGTTATTTTAGGTAAAAGATCTAAAGCATGTATCAGCCTTAATATGTTCTCTTGTATATTTTGGTTATCTCTCAACAAAACAGGGAATTACAATAAGGTCAATAAAATACTTGCACAACAAATTTGACAGAATAAACTGATACATCGAACATGAAATAGCATAATTTGATTCAAAATAAAACTTCTAAAATTTTGCGCCAGGGAAGCTAAAACTTATCCTATTCAGTACACATTTTCTTTTGTAAATACATCTTTTAAGCATAAAAACCATTAATGATTTCTAAATTTTCAAAAAAAGTTTTCTAGAGATATGATATGACCAGGGGCATAGGGCCTTCGCCGGCCTTTTACTCATCAGGTACACTTATACTGCTTTCACTTCTCACCATAGCAAAACAAGATTTACAAATTATATTTCAAATTAAACTGAATACATACACGGAGCTGGTCTATTTTTTCACATTTAACAGGAAAAGCCTATGGTTTGCATGCATAGCAAATAGAATACGATAATTATATATCCTTGGAATTATCGTTTTATTAAATCAAATTTTGTTTAAACCTATACATGTAACCACGCAACCATGATTTGTAATTATCAATAACTGCTTTAAGTGAGATATTTGTTTACCATCTTAAGCATCATATATCTAGGGAATAAATCTAACGGTAATGGTTATTGTAATATCCAATTTCGAGTCTATTTGCTGGTAAGATAAAATGTAAGACAAGGCAAATATGTTTTGCAACTGAGGTTGTATTTTTAGACAAAATATCAAAATGTGAAGAAATACGCGTGTGTGAATGTGTTTAATGTAGAGTATATGTACACAAAAAAAATGATCTCAAAAACAAGAAAAATCGGTTGGTAAACTCACAGTAAATCAACCAACCAACTGTCGGAGGCAATTCTTTAATATTTAGTTACATTTTTTTTTTTTTTTGCCCATTCCATTCAGATATTAAAAATAAGTTCCTTTCCATTATTAAACATATATTTTTATTATTTATATATATATATATACATATATATATATATATATATATATATATATATATATATATATATATATATATATATATATATATATATATATATATATATATATATATATATATGTATATATCTGCATACATAGAAAAAAACAATTATTATGTAACTATAAATAAGAACTATTTTATATTGTTACCACATATTTAAACAGTTATGCATTGTAATTCACCATCCCTATCACTCTGCATTTTGTTTATGATAGTGAGGGTCTAATATATATAAACAGATTTATCAAATAAAATATATATATATTTAATATGCGATATCAGTTTATTACAGCTCTCTTTTGATTAATATACACTTTTCCATTGTGATGGTTTACAACATGCTATATTTTATATTATTATATATATATACATATATATATATATATATATATATATATATATATATATATATATATATATATATATATATATATATATATATATATATATATATATATATATATATATATATATATATATATATATATTATATATATGTATATATATATATATATATATATATATATATATATATATATAATATATATATATATATATATATATATATATATATATATATATATATATATATATATATATATATATATATATATATATATATATGTAATAAAATCTATTTTAATAAAAGCATCTTGACATGTAAGGCAGTTTATTGAAGGCAGTAGACGAAAAGGGTGTATATATTTTTTATGTATAGCTTTGGTTTAATGGCTTACAGAAGAGGTTATCTTCAAACACTGCCTCAGACAACATTGATTTAATGTCAAATTTTTCTCTACATAAAAAGATAATATAATTACGTTAAATTGCAAACATGTAAGATTTGTTCCCAGCTTTCCCCCAACTGCTTTGGATATATAGAACTGAATCTTATGATTAGCCATACACCAGCTAGAAAGGAAAATCAAATAAAGCTGCCGAAAATTATGATTATAGGTCAAAATGCTTTTCCCTCACAGGTAGGGTATGGTCATTTTACAAAAATCCATGGTGATTTCAATTTTGGTTTCTGCATAGATAGCGGATTTAATTAATGATAATATGATGGAGAGAGGTCTGAGAATCCTGAAGTTCATGAAAGATCAAGTTTGCGCCCTTACATCAGCGTTGCTCGGTTTTTTTAACATGTTAGAAATTCGAGCTTTTCAAGGCCACCGACAATTTACGCATCACCACCCCCGCATCCCATAAATACAGTGAACAATTATACACACACTGTACGTACGGAGTTTATTTCGGGAATGGCTTAAGCGCTCACAGCGTGTACATTATTTACAAAATATTTAATGAGGGCGCTACGAGTAGCAATGTCGTATATGTCGGAGCACAGTATTGGCATGTAGATGGCTTATTAGAAATAGTTTTGAACTTTGTGTACATTAGTTTTTAAATTTTCTTTTAGCTCTGAAATAGTTCTTGAACAGTTATGGCTGATCACAGGTGAGGGATGTTCAACATATGCTAAATATGTGATTGGACATCATTAAAATTTCTTCATGAATTTCACATAAATATATATATATATATATATATATATATATATATATATATATATATATATATATATATATATATATATATATATATATATATATATATATATATATATATATATATATATATATATATATATATATATATATATATATATATATATATATATATATATATATATATATATATATATATATATATATATATATATATATACTATAAATAAATATATATATATATATATATACATTTATATACATTTATATATACATATATATATATATATATAAATATATATATATATATTTTATATATATATATATATAAATATATAGATATATATTTATATATATATGTACAAATATATATATATATACATATATATATATATATATATATATATATATATATATATATATATATATATATATATACATATATATATATATATATATATATATATATATATATATATATATATATATATATATATATATATATATATATATATATATATATATATATATATATATATATATATATATATATATATATATATATATATATATATATATATATATATATATATATATATGTAAATATAAATATAAATTATAGAGGTATTTCACATGACGTCACACGCATTTCCACGCATGCTATCTTGAAATGAAGGGAAGTTTTTCGCGAATTACTGTGACGCTTGTTTGCTCCTATGTGTTTATCGTGCATTTCGAAAGACTAACGTTTTGTTTGCTTTACAATCAGTCGAGTAATAATACTCTTCCTGTTGTTTTTTTACCACATGATGATTTGGGATGCAAAACAAGAGTCACGTGATCGTGAAATACCTCTATTGGGCGTATCTTAAAACTTTGACTTTTTGTGTACACAGACCTATCTTGTGTGGGTGTGGTAGTTTATGTATTCATTAATTAGATTATGCTCGTACCTCGGTAAGAATGTTTTTTCGTTTACTCGAAATCGTGATTATGTCCCCCAAATTAAAAACAGGTTTTATGGAAAACAGTTGATTAAGTGAATTTCCCTCCAAAAAATGAATGGTTGATTTTCATGAGAAGAGCCCTTACTTTGTGATCTTAATAACATGACATTTTGTCAGAGCTTATTAAAGCAAAGCTACAATAAAGCTCTCGCCCACATGTGGTTATGATATGAATTATATATTTATAATCCAACAGTCGACAGTGATATCATATTTTGATTACTTTTGAATTGTAGAAGGACGTTCACCGCTGCAGTTTGGTCAATTATGAGAAGCTATCAAATGAGATCAATAGGATCACTGCTAAAATATTATCACTTAAATTGTTTATTCTTATAAATTCTATGATCCCATGAGCCAGGGAGGTGTTCTTACAAGACACAACTTTACACAAACAATGTACACGAAACTTTAATTGGATAAAGCTATACTTTTCTGTCATATCAACAATATAGGAGTGAGTGATTTTGATTTGAAACTAAGTTCATGTTACCATAGTATTGTTTTTTTAAGCTAGTTGCAAACATTCTGTCAACAATAAACTATGAATTTGGCGTTCTTGTACCTAACACTCGCATGAACTTCTTGCTTGGCTTGCATGTTTAACAGTTTAGGTAATGGATGAAAACATAATAAACCAACTTGTTTTTTTCAAGTAACACATTGTACTTTCAATAAAGCGGGAAACAATTTTGCCTGCAGGTATTGGATTGTTTCTAGCGAAGTTTCCATTGCAAAACAGTAAAGAATAACGACGCATCAACAAATTCTCAACCTTTACATTGTTAACTAACCTGCCATTTTAAGACTTTTTTAGGTTGTATGTAAGAAATTGAGTTAATCACAACAAGCAGTTCGGTTCGTACCGCCGATCGGGGGACCCAGTAAGTCCCCTGATCGGGAGACTGAAGCATGCGCACTAAGTTTACAGTGATATATAGAAGCCGCCAATTTTTATTGTGAAGTTTCATTTACGCTTTTGGTCGTTTCATTAAAGGTTTGTAACAAAGTTTGCTTTGTTCATTATTGTTTAATTTCGCGAAACTTCGTTACTATCACACAGTTATTGCTAAAAAATTTTAACAAATCCCTAAGTTATTTCTCATCATTTCAGAGAGCCTTGTTCTCGAAAACCGCACGGTGAATCTTAAAAACGCATGGTGAAAAGATAATTCATATGCCATTACTTTAAATAGTGAAGAAAAATTTGAACCATTAGCAGTGGTTGAGTTCCCCGCACTCGAAATGTGACTGATTCTTGTGTTATTCCTATACAAACTTTGAATTTGGATAGTTGCATTGTGGGATACCTCTGTAAAGAGTCTCCCTATTGGGGGAACAAACTGTTCTCCCGTTTAGGGGTACAAACCGGACTGAATATCACAACTCAAGGTCCATTTACATTCAATAATAATGTTTGCTTGGTTTCAAAACATTTAAACGGAGCGGCTAAATATGGCAGAGTGTTGTTATTCCTACTCCTACATCAAATAAAAGGCTTCCTGAACAGTATTTATTTATACTGTAGATAAAATGAAGAAAACGCTGCCTGTACAGTTTACACTCCTTTATTTATATTGATATAAATATATTATATACGAAGCCTACCTTTCAAAAGTACTGTGCACCAAACCATGACAGGCTTCACTAAGTGGGCCGTAACGACAGACGGATAATATTCAAGAAACTCAAAGTAAGCAAGATAAATGTGGCTTTGTAAAACTACAATATGTAATGAAGATTTATATTTTCAATAATCTTTAATAAGATTATTGAATTAAAAGCAAATGATGCAAACACTAGTATCACGTATGTTAAGTGCATCTTATAGCTGTGTATAAAATTGTCTACGGCAAACCAGGTATTGGAATGTATCAGAAAGTTGGATGCAAAAATGCACTGATCATGCAATCTCTGTTGTATTTAGGAAGGTAATGAAAGTATGAAGTGCCAGTGTAAGTGTGAAAATTCATGAATCGAGGGTTTCCTCACGGTTGGTTGTCTGTCCTTGGCTTGACACAAAAATCTGTCAAATTTATCTTGGCTTCTGATTTGCTGAAAAAAAAGGATTACATAATATGTCCTAATGCCATTGTAATCAGAACGTTGAAACTTACTTGCCAAAATTTAATGTATCACTGTCTTGAAGTTGATTTTACATCACTCCTTGATCCACAAATAATTAATCGACTCAATACAATACCAAATACACCGTTTTATTGCACAAAATATGAACTCCCTACGTCACGAAGATGTAAATTGGACATGATCTGATAGAATATATCTTCATATATTTTTCAGCAAATTAATAATTTCAAACTTTTAAACATATCTCACAGTATATTGCAGAGCATGTGTGACAAAACTTTTTGTTTTTCTTTAAATCTGGAAAAATGTATTTTACGTCACTTTTGCTATCAAATGCTAGCAATAGGTCTTGGCAAACATAATGAAACGTGTTTTGGGCATAGACTAAAACAGTAAAACCTACCATTAATATAACAGACACGGAGGGCGTGGGAGTTCAGTGCATATATTATTAGGTATTTTATCTTCGGAACGTTCGGGTCATGATTAGTCTAGTCTTAACGTAGGGAGACGATAGGGATAAGATGTCGTTTGGAAGCTCGTTAAATGCCGAGTAAGATCGTTGTGGGACTTTCCATACACAGACAGCCCGGCTAAATAAAAAGCAGTGAAATTACTCATATCATTTTTAAAGAAAGAGATGTCATCGATCGAAAAGTACTTGAATTTTATTGTCCTAAAAAGGCTAACATGGGAGACGTCTATACAAAACCACCGCTAAAGGCTTGAATGTAATATCTAATGTACAAGAAGTAACAACTTGAGCTTAATTCATTATGAAAATTAAGAAACTGTACTATAGACAAAAAAATAACAACACATTTAATCGATCCGTTAAACATTGACCATTTAAGAGTCCGGTTCGTATGCCCCTGATCGAGTGGACAGTTTTGTTCTCCCGATCGGGGGATCCTTTACAGAAATATCCCACAAAGCATCTCCAAATTCAAAATTTGTATAGAAATAACATAAGAATCAGATACATTTCGAGCTCGATTTTCTTCACGATTTGAAATAATGGCATATGAATTATATTTTTACAGTGCGCTTTTAAAATTCACCGTGCGGTTTTGAGAAATTTGAAGGGAAGTGGTGAATTCTTATTATGTGTTACCGTTAGGCATTCGAGCTTTAACAAGACTTATGAATTTATGAGAAATAACTTGGGGATTTGTGAAAGTTATTTAGCTATAACTAGCGTGATAGTAACGAAGTTGTTTTACTTTCGCGAAATTGAACATGAACAAAGCAATCTTTGTTACAAACCTTCATTGAAACGACTGATAAGCGTCTATAATTGAAACTTCACTATACAAATGGCGGCTTCTATATATCATTGTAAGCTCAGTGCGCATGTTCGAGTCTCCCGATTCGAGGACTTATTGAGTCCGTGGATCGGTGGTACGAGCCGAACTTTTTACAGCATTTTGAATTTAAAGGCCTTGTTATGATAAATTATGTATCTTTTCTTCAAATTTTGTAAGACAACAAAGAGAAAGGTTTTGAATTTGATTATCTGCTTATGTTTACTTATCGCTTTTCAGTCGTTTACTAACATTAAGTCAATGGGACTAGTTGAATATGACCAAGAGCTTTTGAATGTCCAACATACCTTCCCTAAATATTTAGCGATTTTTTTTTCTTCTTTCGGGGAATGAAATCTAACACAGAAATCTAAGACAGAAATGAAAAGAATTATACAAAATATTTTAAGCTGTCACTTCTTTCATACTCTACTTTTGCATGCATTAGAATTTCTTTAAATTTACTGCCTTTCCAAATACCTGTAAATGATTATAAGCTATAGCTGTATAAAACCAATACAAAGCGGCGTTTATTAAAACATTAAAGCAAATCACATTTCTGCCTTCATTGATGTGAATGCAAGGAAAACATTGATATAAAACATTGCACGAAGAGCAATAAATATGCAAACGTTTCATTTTAGAAGAGAACCCAAGCTAGATTCCCAGTGACCTACTGAGATGTATCAAGTCATTTGATAAACGTGATGAATTGAGATAGCTATGCATATATGCTTGCACATAAAATATATTTTTCATGGCATATAAAACGTGTTTTTATAGTAGTTCTCGTAGTGCTGTGCAATTTGTGTGCATATTTGATATGTAAAGACTTACTTCATGCAGTAGCTGCTTGGTGAGACCAAGTTAAATTGTTGAAATAACCGCAAGATTTCAGAAGTGTCAATCATCAGGCTTGAATGCTACAAAACAGCAAAATAAAGTTTATCTCGTGGGTAATTGTCCATGCGTAGGGCGTGGCTCACTTGAAGAAAATTCGGCTCTGACGTGATAGCCACTTTCAATTGTATTAATAAACTTAGTACTTCTGTAAAAGGGTTTTCCAGTGCTTGCAGCATTTTTCGGGCACTTACAGTGCAAAATGGTTGTGTATTTATTCTATGCAAAATGGCGTATTAACTTCAAATGTCCCTTAAAATTCAAATTTTCCCAAAACAAATGTTTGCGGATTTTTGATATTTCATTTAGATTTACAAGGTATGATTGCAATTTGAATGCTTCAATAATAAGTTCCACATTGATATTCTAAGTAAGAAATAATTGAAGTGTCGTTTTTTTCTAAAACAAAGCGCTTCGAAGAGGAACAAAGTTGAATATAATGTAAACGATGAATTCAAACATGCCGTAATATATATGTGGGTGATATCAACTGAACAAGTAAAAAACGCGAACTATTTTCAGCTTCGCTGAGGTTACACGACAATTGCTTGCGATTCTTTCTGCTTTGTTGTTTCAAGAGTATTGCCTCTAACTTAAGACGGTTTTAAAGGTCATTGCTGTATGCATTATCTTTTATATCCTTTTATCTATTGTACCTAAGGTGACAAATCCACTTACATTCTCACCACTGCACCTGATTCATGATAATATATACGGTCTGTCAATTCTATCGTTTTGAACTATCAGGAGTGTTTTGAAATTAGGATGCATCTACATTTTTCGCTGGATTAATCCACCTTGTTTTTATGGCAGAGTTTCTGTAACTGATCTGAATTCGTCTCTGCTGGATTTAATGGAAGAACAAAGTTTTAGTAGACTTTCAGCTGCTCTCGTAAGAAATGTATACGAAGGATAATGATTTATTTGAGCTTCAATGTTCTAATTTTCGACCGGGGGAAGGGGGGCACATCATACTAAAAGTGATATGGGTGTACAGCCCACCAACCTAAAACATACCCTTGCTATGACAATTTTTGGTAGCTGCAGTATAAAATTATACACTTTTGGTACCCGCAGTATAAAAGAATTCAATTATGATACCTGCAGTATGAGTATTCAACGAAAATATTGTAAAAATGAACCAGCAGTACAAAATTAACACAGTAAAATTTCATTTTTGGGACCTGCACTACAAAAATGATGGAAAAAAGACATTAAAAAATAATGATAATAGGTTTTTAGTAAAAAGACACATGCACTACGAAATAATGCTGTTGCATGTTGCAAAAGGTACTAGCTGCTTATATATATATATATACATATACATGTATGTGTATATATATATATATATATATATATATATATATATATATATATATATATATATATATATATATATATATATATATATATATATATATATATATATATATATATATATATATATATATATATATATATATATAAATATATATATATATATATATATATATATATATATATATATATATATATATATATATGAATATATATACATATATATATATATATATATATATATATATATATATATATATATACATATATATATATATATATATATATATATATATATATATATATATATATATACATACATATATATATATATATATATATATATATATATATATATATACATATATATATTTATATACACATATATATATATATATACATATATACATATATACATGTATATATACATAGATATATACATACACACACACACACATATATGTATATATGTATATATATATATATACATATATATATATATATATATATATATATATATATATATATATATATATATATATATATATATATATATATATATATATATATATATATATATATATATATATATATATATATATATATATATATATATATATATATATATATATATATATATACATATATATATATATATATATATATACATATATATATATATATATATATATATATATATATATATATATATATATATATATATATATATATATATATATATATATATATATATATATATATATATATATATATATATATATATATATATATATATATATATATATATATATATATATATATATATATATATATATATATATATATATACATATATATACCTCACATATGGAAGTGCCCCCTGGGTTTTCGACAACTTATTTCCGAAGTGTGCTGCTGCCATTAATAATGTAATTTGACAGTAGAAAAGTCCTTAATTGAGGAAGTTTACAGCATATAAGATTTCATTCAGCCCTTCCGTATTTATAAAGGGAATGCAATAAACTTCTTCAGTAAAATTGAGATAGGTATCGTATATCAGTATATAAGAAATGATGTGGCTTCCACCACAATACATGGAAAACTGTTGGTCAAAAGCAAATTGTTACCCTTCGAAACTTAAAAAACCTAAAAATTTATTATTTCGCCTCCGCAAGTAAAATATTTTCGCATAATTAATCTTCAAATTTAAACTTGGTGAAAATTTAGTGAGCAATATTTAGCCATGGAGGTAATATGGATTTATTACTATTACTGAAGTATACGTCTCTCCTTGCAAAGATTGTTTTTAACGTATTTAAGATTCATTATACCAAAGAGCTTAGGATTTGATCGTTCCACGTCAAGTTTTATAAACAGAAGAGAAAGTTATTAGAAAAATTACAAAAAAAAGAGTTATGTTTCACTAAAATTCCCAAGTTCAAGGAATATTGCAATTGCTTAGTTTATGTTGTCTCCCTGACTGCTAAAAAAAAGAAAAAATTTGTTTGTCTTTTTAAGATAATCATTCTCCATATTAGAAACTGCTTTATAAAAGTCAGAATTACACACGATAGACATTGAATGAACTATTCCGTCCAAACAGATATGTCAGTTTCTACAAGTTACCTAATCTAAGATAAGAACGATTCCATCAGTAAGGAAAAGTAATTATCACCTAAAATGAAAGGTTATATGAAAATCCTACATTTTGAAAGTAACTCGAGATGATAAGAAAACAATGATAAAACAATTCATTTAAAATGTAATAATGTAGAATGTAATAAGATTGTTGGGTGTGCTTGGCGTGTGTTGTGTGCGTGTGTCGTAGCAAAAATGTTTGTGCATCTGCACATCATCTCATATTTTCTTACTTGTTATAATCGTCGTACAATTAAATAAAGACTTATTAAGGAAATATTGCAAGGCCCCATGCGACAATCTTATATTGGTACATTTAAGTGCAATTTATTCTACATTTTTCAACGCTCTTCGTTTTCACCAGGGGCGTAGCGACCGGATTGTGTGGGGGAAAAGAAATTTTCACCGATCTTCCATAAGGAGATGAACAATCGGAAATGAAAGCCATGACAATAAAACAGTTATGTCGGGTAAATTTGAACTTTGTCGGGAAATTCAATTATTCATAACCTTAAACACGAAACTTCATAAACTCATGTTCATCGCTAATCAATGCACATTTAAGATTCTTTGTTCTCAATTTACTGAATAAAGATATATATTCACATGATTAAACACACGCGCACACATACACACACACACACAAACACACACACAAACTTCAACTAACTCCTCGTCTGTACAAGACTGCAGATCTTGTTTTTAACTTGTTGAAGTGAATCACAATTGAAACTATTGTTTCAACCAGTGAGGCGACTGTAAGAGGTCAGATAACATCCTCGTCCCTGATAACCGTGGCAACTTGTGGCTGCTGCAAGTTGGCAGGTAGAGGATCTCTATGTCCCACTTTTCATCAAATTTCGTTTATTCGAATGTTATAATCATATTACCCTGGCATAACAATTACGACATATATGAGAAAGCAAGTTTTGTCACGGCCAGGATGGAGAAAAAACGCAAAAAACTGTCTGAACTAAGTTACAATGTGGACTGTGTAGCCGACAAGTTGATGATGACTATCAGAAAAACCATAATATGAAATATCATAAGGATCTATTATCATAAGGATTGCATATACCATTTGAAACTGTCAATGCACCCTTTGTGGCAGCCGCAGCTGCATCAGTCGTCTTATATATATATATATATATATATATATATATATATATATATATATATATATATATATATATATATATATATATATATATATATATATATATATATATATATATATATATATATATATATATATATATATATATATATATATATATATATATATATATATATATATATATATATATATATATATATATATATATATATATATATATATATATATATATATATATATATATATATATATATATATATATATATATATATATAATTATTTTCAAGTAAAAGTAAAGTTGTAAGTTTTGTAAAAGTTTATTAAGGAGAATAGTTAGTTCAGTTAGCAGAGCGCACGGCTGAGATGCTGGAGGCCCCGGGTTCTAACTCGATTTTTCCACAGCTATGCAGACAGATACGCGAGCATCAAAGCGAAAGCATTTCGTCTGCAGCTCCCACTCCTCATTCAGCTTTTGAGAAAAGTGGCAATGGTTGAATGGCGCACACCGTCCTTTGGAGGGGACGTTAAGCTGTCGGTCCTGACGGCAGGTGAGTCACCCCTGCCTGGTTCTCTGAACACTATTCGAGAAGAAAAGAGTAAAGACGCGGTCTTCATTCACTTCCCCATTGAAGTACTAAATTCATGTGCGCCCATAGGTGAAATTATACTCTTTTTTTGCAACACGGGACAGTTGCACCTGCAGTGCTACATAGTAATCAGGCTCTGACAGGGGCACACGAGCCTAGTTACAATTCTATATCTCGTTATCTATTTCAATTTTATGGAATTAATCACAAGTGTCCAGGTTTTTAGGCAAAGTAGTGTGTGCAAGTTACAGACTTACTAACAAGTTGAATGACGCCTGTTAATTGTTGAGTCACATACAATATTTAATTATCAGACATAAAGGCAAGTTGCTTACTCGGAATGGTGATCTATTATGAATGTCGGAAATGAGGTGTTGCTATTATTTAATTAAGAATTTCATACAAAACAACAAAATTAAATTTTGTTGTCAATGTTCCTTTTCTGAATATGCCATGTATGCATTGGGATTTTTTTTCCCGCTGGCTGCAAAGTCAACTACATTATATATTATATATATATATATATATATATATATATATATATATATATATATATATATATATATATATATATATATATATATATGTATATATATATATATATATATATATATATATATATATATATATATATATATATATATATATATATATATATATATATATATATATATATATATATATATATATATATATATATATATATATATATATATATATATATATATATATATATATATATATATATATATATATATATATATATATATATATATATATATATATATATATAATATATAAAAATATATATATACATATAAATAGAAAAATCACAATATAAAGCAGCTTTGCTAAGAATTTAATGACACTTTTAACCAGACTGGAATTTCTAGTGTATTTTTTTATGTCATTTATGGAGCTCAGATCTTGACTTTCTAAAGTACGTTTCAACCAAAACACTTTTTAACTTAACCCAGTACTGCAGAACTAATTGCATTAGTAATTAAAACAATTAAGATATCTGAAGTATCCCCATATTAATACCGAGTAATTGCTTGTGAATATCATTACATGTTTAATGCATGCAGTGGCGCTGCATGTAATTAACGTAAGAACTCACTCAGTTGCAAGAATTGATAAGCGAGGAAAATAAGATAAATAGACTTTATATAGACGATAGCAATATCACGGCCGCGGAAATTCTAATACAGATAAAGCAATAGAGATGTGTAAAAATATTGCTCAGCATTCAAAAAGTTTTCGACCAATATATCACGATGCGAATCTAATAATTTATAGTGCCCTTATCTTAATTAAAGTAAACCAGACGATAATTTCATAGCATACTTACGATATTTATAATTAAGGTTAAAAATCAGTTTCTTTTAACACCAGTATTATCTATTTACGGACGAAAAACAGACAATATCCTAACATATGTAAAATTATGTTTATAATTTTTTGAATAACTTGTTAGGTAAACGTA